>JAMPIV010001529.1:0-66346 GCA_024509875.1 Oreohelix idahoensis
AAATGTTGGGAGGAGGTGTGTTAAGAAATTATATATTACTCTTAATGAATCGTTGTTTATCTAAGCTGCCTAATATGGAAGTATATTTATCGGTGAATACATATTAACTCTTAGTATACGAGAGGCCCTTCTAGAGAGGCCGATGAATCGATCCCCTGTCAAATAGCGAAAATTTATAGGCTGAATGGCATGTTTTAAAACCACGAACAATTTAGTTATAGTCATTGATATAGGGGTTTTAAATTTCTTCACATAGTTGATATATCCCCCCCACACTTATGTTATGCTTTAATAAATAAATTTATTTATTGCAAAAATCTGTAATGGTAGTCCACGAAAGGCCGCTCGTATACTAAGAGTTTTAATATATTGCCTAAACATATGTTGTAAAAGTACTGTAAAAAAAGGACAACACCAGTAGCCGTGTTACTCACAAATGTATACCCAAGCTCTAACACGTTCTCTATCGTCCTCTAACACTGGACACCGACATCTTCATGTTGGCCCCTAGTAAGAACAAGTCTCTAACACTCACAACCGCGCCTTCTTCATGCATAGACCGTATGATTAAGTCTCTAACACGTCCACCACACCCCATCTTCCGGCTGGGCCTGCTATCGTGGCGTCTCTAACACATCACACTACCGATCTATACAAATTGTATATACAAACTATTAAAAATTTCCATCACCCGGTTTACTTTCTATATGACAGTGAGAGAAATATGTTTTCCCCTCTTCTCGAAAAGCGGAACCGTAGTAACAAACACATGCGGGTAAATAGCTGTTTAAAATTAAGTCATTATCGTTCGACAATGGATCCAGTTTTTATGCAAACTCATCATCGTGTCTGATTACACATGGCCTGTATATGAAAATTCTTATCGATTATCTCCTTTGTTCTAAGTTGAGTTCGCGTGGAAAGGCGGTGATTCTGAATCTAAGAAAGACATAAACTAACGGTGATTCTCAAAATATGGGTGTGCACTGAAAAGCCTATACAACACACCTCTCACGATTAATTACGCGCTTAGTCAGACCCTGGTGAACCCACCCCAAGTCTGTTTTTTTTCCTTCATAGACAATGGCGTGATAACGACAGACACTCACCTTGTTGAAGATGGTTACGCGAAAAAGACGTGACAGACTCGTCAAGTAATCCGAACCGCCTGTGTTCTGAGGGCTCCTAGTGGTATACGAAAAAGAAGTGCGGTTATATGTCACCCATAGATCAACTAACTTTGTCAATAAATATATAAAATGTATCTAGTGTTTTCTCTTTTATATTTCTATATATGTATAACTAAATAGCGTCTAACTGTTGTAATATTGGCTACCTATCTGTAATATGTACGTATAAACACATTTTCGTTATACAAAAGTCACGCGGTTGTCGGCTGTATAAACAAACACACCAACACACATAACAAAACAATTCCACAACACACAAAAATCCGCCCTAACCTAACCCCACCTGCTACATTACACCCGTACCTCATCACCAACGTCTCTTCACTCCCACCTCTCAATGCTGGTCCACTCGCCTGCTACACCCCAAAAATGTACACAGATGCATCCTGACAACGTCACCACATCTCCCCTCAACATCTAAAATATCTCTCTTCCACCTCCAAAACCCTACCACATCACACAAAAATATCACCCCTAACCTAACCCCACCTGGTACATTACACCCATGCCTCGTCACCCCCAACCACAAAAAACCTCCACTCGACCACAACACACTATTAGCGAACTAATATAGTGCTATATTAAAGTCACTTGCCACCACAAAGCACCACCACATTTCCCGTATATAAAAAGTCATCCCGCCATCTTGCCCCTGCATCACTCCTGCGGAATTAATATATGTCTATAAAGAACGTCTTCTTGTTATCTAAAAATAAACACTAATATATTACTATATAAAAAGTCATTCGCCTCCTCCTACCCTCCTCCTCAACTACTTATATAAAAAGTCATCCCGCCATCTTGCCCCTGTACCATTCCTGCAGAATTAATATATGTCTATAAAGAACGTCTTCTTGTTATCTAAAAATAAACACTAATATATTACTATATAAAAAGTCATCCGCCTCCTCCTACCCTCCTCCTCAATTCCTTATATAAAAAGTCGTCCCGCCATCTTGCCCCTGCATCACTCCTGCAGAATTAATATATATCTATAAATAACCTCTTCTTGTTATCTAAAAATAAACACTAATATATTACTATATAAAAAGTCATCCGCCTCCTCCTACCCTCCCCCTCAATTCCTTATATAAAAAGTCATCCCACCATCTTGCGCCATATAACCTCTTCTTGTTATCTCAAGTCCGTCATCTTACCCCTGCACATTTTCACTATATAAAAAGTCATCCCACCATCTTGCGCCTGCAGCGCGCCGCCATTTTTCTCCTTATATAAAAAGTCACCCCACCATCTTACCCCTGTATCACTCCTGCAGAATTAATATATATCTATAAATAACGTCTTCTTGTTATCTAAAAATCTCAAAGTCTAACTATTATCCTCTTCCTATTATCGTCTTCTTGTTATCTCAATAAACACATATTACTATATAAAAAAGTCATCCACTTCTCCTGCTGCTCCACCTCCACACTGCGTATTTCCTTATATAAAAAGTCATGCACCAACGCCTGATGCTCCACCTGCACACTGAGTATTTTCTTATATAAAAAGTCATGTACCAACGCCTGCTGCTCCACCTGCACATTTTCCTTATATAAAAAGTCACGCGCATCTGCCTGATGCTCCACCTGCACAATGAGTATTTCCTTATATAAAAAGTCATCCCACCATCTTGCGCCATATAACCTCTTCTTGTTATCTCAAGTCCGCCATGTTATATAAAAAGTCATACGCATCCGCCTGATGCTCCACCTGCACAATGAGTATTTCCTTATATAAAAAGTCATCACCCTCCGCCTGATGCTCCACCTGCACAATGAGTATTTTCTTATATAAAAAGTCATCACCCTCCGCCTGATGCTCCACCTGCACATTTCCCTTATATATAAAAAGGCATGTACCAACCCCTGATGCTCCACCTCAATTCCTTATATAAAAAGTCATGCACCAACACCTGATGCTCCACCTGCACAATGAGTATTTCCTTATATAAAAAGTCATCACCCTCTGCCTGATGCTCCACCTGCACATTTTCCTTATATATAAAAAGTCATGTACCTCCTCCTCTCCTCCACCTC
The DNA here is from genome assembly GCA_024509875.1 of Oreohelix idahoensis. Lineage (NCBI taxonomy): Eukaryota > Metazoa > Mollusca > Gastropoda > Stylommatophora > Oreohelicidae > Oreohelix > Oreohelix idahoensis. The sequence goes on from JAMPIV010001529.1 coordinate 3,230, forward strand.
AATCCCTTATATAAAATGTCATCACCCTCCGCCTGATGCTCCACCTGCACACTGAGTATTTCCTTATATAAAAAAGTCATGTACCAACGCCTGCTGCTCCACCTGCGCAATGAGTATTTCCTTATATAAAAAGTCATGCACCAATGCCTGCTGCTCCACCTGCGCAATGAGTATTTCCTTATATAAAAAGTCATCACCAACGCCTGATGCTCCACCTGCACACTGATTATTTCCTTATATAAAAAGTCATGCACCAATGCCTGCTGCTCCACCTGCGCAATGAGTATTTCCTTATATAAAAAGTCATCACCAACGCCTGATGCTCCACCTGCACACTGATTATTTCCTTATATAAAAAGTCATGCGCCGCCGCCTGAAACGCCGCCGCCTGAAATCGATCGAGTTTTTTGCTATATAAAAGTCATGTACCAACACCTGCTGCTCCACCCGCACACTGAGTATTTCCTTATATAAAAAGTCATGCAATACAACAACCTACTTATCTCCCCCTTGTTAGCTCAAGTCCGCCATCTTCCCCCCATATAACCTCCCCTTGTTATCTCAAGTCCGCCATCTTGCCCCTGCAGATTGCGCTTATATAAAAGTCACGCGCCTAAGAATAAAGAGAGATGTCATGAATGGCAGATGGAACAATAGATCAGGTGACCACAGTTAAAAATATATTCAAAGGGGAAGTGTGGAGTAAGTAAGGTGAGAACTAAATAAAGTATCAGCAAGTCATCAACAGCCTTGGTAGGGAGTGCACAGCTTGAGAAATTGGAAAAGTAGAGCTGGAAATTAATCAACTAATAAATGATTATAGCAAGAACGAAAACAAATATATAATGATTAGTGTAGGAGTGGCAGGGGGAAATGAAGATCTTGTGAGGTACAAGTGCTACATATTGATGATGAAAAATTAAAAAATCAGTCCAAACACTTCAAGCCTTCACACTGCTCTACTTCCATCCTGTCCCTTTTTTTATATTTTTTTTTGGTGTGGTTGTTACAATGTGACAGGTATGAACAGACAACGTTTAGGAAATGAAAAAACACACACATGCAAACACAAATTTTGAAATTTAAATTTACATTATTTACGGCAATAGGACAGAAAAAGTGAAGCCACATCAGGGTTTTTGCAACTGAAGAAATTATTTGGACTTAGAGGCCCATAGGCCCTTTATAATAATTTTAAGTGGTGTTAAACTGAATATTTTTAATCATAATAGAAGTTTGGATAAGGACACTGCATCTCTTATGTTGTGAGACTGGCTATTGGTACTTACTTTAGAGCTTAGCCTTAACCTTAATTACAAGTCAGTTTCAAGTTTGTCAGACAGTTTTAACGTCGCTCGCTCTAACCCAAAGAAGTACTACACACCACTTTGCCATTTTACATTTATTCTGCAAGCCATATCTTGTGCCAGCGTGATCTTTATATGTTGAATATGAAATGAAAATTTAAAAATGCCTGGCAGTGAGCTGGGTTTAAATCATTTCAATACATTGGACACGTGTGAACATTTTAGAATGGAGAAAAAAAAGTGTTTGAAGCTGAAATGTTATCACTTTTTTATATCTGTTAGTAGTGCTGCGAAATCATTTGTTAATGAGCAATGGCAAGAGATTATCATTTTACTTAATGTGACAGGGGCTAGGTTGTGGTTGAGGCGAACCTACGTCGATGTGGCTATCCTCCACACCCAAGACCCATGCACTAAGAAAATTTATTAAGGATCGTTTGACAGGGGTTGCACTTATTGGTTGCGTGCAACCCTCTCAGCAGCAGATTTAGCAATTCAAACAACACAAAGCCTTATACAGATCAACATTTAATACTACCGAACACCCAGGCAGTGTTCATAGACTTTGTGTCATGTCTTTGTTCTTCTGCTACCCACACAGGGCGCCTCGTTTAGTTTTCTCTTGTCTGGACTGATACTTAAAAAAGGCAGCTGCGTTCGTTCGTTCGTTCGTTTGTCTGCTATGTTGCAGTTATACCCTGTTCAACCTGAAAGTTGGTTATAATTGGGGTATATTGGGTGTGTTAAGTTCTTTGGTGCTTAGTCGAATGTTAGTCCTGAAAAAGACTGGTCCTGAAAAGGACCACTAGCTGGCTGTCTGGATTCCTCTTTGTTTGTCCGTTCGTGGTGCCGAGTCGTGTTCATGGTGTTTTTTATGTCCTGCCTCCCTATCTGGTTTGTTTGGTTTTGTGTGTTTTTACGCTCCTAGTTTCTGTTTCTTTTCTCTTCCTGCTCTCCTGTATCTGTGAAAGTGCTTTTTCTATTATCGTTGGTAGTAGCTGTTCTAGCGTTTCTTCGATGATTTCTTCTTCTGTTTGGTTGTTTGTTTTAGTTTCTCGCGTGTTGTTTTATGAAATTTCCTCAATGGCTATTCTTTCTGCTTCTATTCTTTTGAGGATTTCTGCGTTTTCCTCTTTCAGATCTGACAGCTTCTTGACATCTGCTTCTACCTGCTGCTGGATTCTTTTCATTTCTTCCATCATGTGTTTTATGTTCTGTATATCTATCGCATCTTCTCCACTGTCAGTTTTATCCTCGGGGGTCTGCCTGCTTCCTAGTTTCGACCTGGAGTTTCATTTTCAATCGTTTGACTTCAGCGGTCAGCTTGTGTAACTGTCGTCTGTCAATCGTGTGCTGTTTTTCTGTAACCTCCGCAGCCACTTTGTGCTTTGCCTCTCTGAAGGGGATGTTTTTGGAAACCGCTTCCTTCAGGATACTCTTAGTTTCCTGGAACATCGGGCAGCCTCGGTATCTTGCCCCGTGGTTTCCGAGGCAGTTTGCACAGATACGGTTTGGATTTATGGCCTTGTAATTTTGATCGTCCTTCGCCTTGGGACAGTCGCGATATGGGTGGCTACCCGCACAATACCGACAAACTGCATCTCTCCTGCACGTTTTCTTTGTGTGTGAAAACTGCTGGCAGTTAGAGCACTGCATGACCTGGAGGGATATATGCCTCTGTCCTTTTTGAAGTCGTTTCGAGCGTCAGTCTCTCAGGTCTTGTCAACCCTTCAATGGTTATTACAATCAAGTTTGTGTCTTTGTTGTCCCATGATTTTTGCCTTTCGACCTGCGTGAATTTGACGTCTGCGTTTTTTGGTCTGTAGTTTGTTGTGAAGCTCGTTAGCGGGCCATCTGGTGTCCACCCCTCTTACGACAAACTTCTTTGTGGTCTTGTGTTTTTCCACCACCACTTTTATCTGGTGGAGCAACTGCACTTCTTTTGGACCGGTCTCCAGATCTGTCATCAGCGAAGTGGTTGTTGTAGTTTTGTTAAGGGAAAGCACGACGCTCTTTTCGTGCTTCCTTACTTTAGAGATGCCTCTCCTGCCAGTTATTGTCTCGAGGATGCAGATCACTTTGTCATCTGGTAGGGCCCTGAGTGAGGCCTCGCCTCCAGACATCTGCGTGATCTTAACGATCCTCTCTATTGCATCTGTGTCGCCTTTTTTGCTAGCCTCTGTTCCCTCTTTCCTTCTCCGGTCCCGGTCAGGACTAGAATCAAGCTTTGGTGGCGATTTTATTGTCTTCGGATTTTGGAGCAGCTTCTCTTGGGTAGCCACAGCTGTCAACTCGGCATCGTGTGGTGGTGTCATCGGTGTTTGGTGCATCTTCTCTGTCGATTTCTTTGTCGAGGGGGGCGAAATTTGATTGATAAGGGGGATATTTTTTTGACAAGAGGCAGTATTTTTTTTGACAAGTGGTGAGAAATTTTTTAAAGAAGTATTTGACGGTTGATCTATTTACCTATAGGTTGGCCACTTTATGGAGGCCTGGGGGAAAATTTTGGGATCGTCTTTGGTGTTTGGAAGAAAACCTTTCACTAAAGTTTGAAAATAAGCAAGAAAGAAGTCTCACTACCTTCCATCTACCGTGTCTGTGACACCTCGTCGGTATTTCGTCGAAAGATAAAGTGTACAAACTCAAAGGAACATAAACTTGTTTCCGATAGTCTATATTTAACGCTGGCGTTACCCACCCTAACGGACTATAGCAGTATGCTTCATTCATCGATTACATTTGATAATGTCTTCCTCGCGAGCGCAGACCATCGATCGAGTTTAACAACGCGTGGTAAAATACACGTGCGTGTTGGTTTTTCTTAACATGGTTGAAACTGGCCTCGACATTGTCTCGATTGTAACCTGTAACACTAAAGAATATGTAGTTGGCGTCATATTTTAGTCTGGTTATGACATATATCCGAATTTTTATATTTTCCTCTTTAACTCAAGTATTCTTTTAAAAGAGAGCATTAACTATATACCTCTATCAGACACTGCACTCCCACTTCTCGACGAGCTCAGCCTTTGTTACACGTGCGAAAAAACTTTGGTAAGTCATATGTCGCGTTCACCTCTCACTGCCGAGACCTATCACCAGATGCCGTACTTGTAAAATAAAAAAAATAAAAATAAAAAAATAAAATATAAAAAAAAAAGTGAAAACCTTAAAGTAGCGGATTCGAACACATGAACGAAGGAATGTTTCTACTTTTGTTCGATTGTGTTTCGCCCTAGTGACGTGAACAGACATAAGTAGCAGTGTTAGTCTTACACAGGCAAATCTCGTTGTAGATAAGGAAAACTCTGTCTGTTAGTTATTTTATTACGTTTTTCTAGCTAGCTATATTTAGTCCTAACGTCACCCTCTATGGTACGACGATTTTAAAACGAGTCAAGTTTTACGCTCGCTGTTTCACACTGGCCAGCGATCCGGTTTCTTTCTAGTGATGTTACAAACACATGGTTGTTGAGTTTTCTTAAAATGTTTGAAACTGACCTCAACCTTGTTTCAGTTACAGATTGTAACACTAAAGCCGTATCTAGTTGGCGTCATACGCTAGTCTGCCTGCTGAAATCCCTTTTGCGTAGTGTCCCTATATCTAAACTTGGATGAAATACACACAAATCGCCTGTTATTGGTTACGAATACACACTATTATAGATATAATGCCTTAACAAAACTATTTAAACCTTACAGATAACAAACAGTGATTTTACACTGTGAAAGAGTCTATCAGTCAAAGAAAGCTAACACGAATTATTTGTAATTCTCATCTATACTTATACACAAACACTGGGTGGCAGAAATGTTGTTCAACAGCCCGTCGCTTATCGATTAAGCTTCTGGGTAATCAAGCAGCTGTTACCACGATTCGTGTCTGAAAACATTTCGCAACCTAGCTTAAAGTTGCTCGTACACAATCGATTAGCTTTTCCCTTAAGCCCGTTGTTGTTAGTGAGCAAATAAGGTTGGGCAGGTGTCAGGCGACCTACAAGGTGCTTGAAAGTATTATTTTAGGTTGACATTTTGTCTTCTTTTAAAAGAATTATATATTACACTTAAAGAATCTTTGTTATCTAAGCTGCCTAAAATATGGAATGTATAAATATCGTGTGAATACATATTAATATCTGTCTAAACATATGTTGTATAAGTACTGTATAAAAAGACAACACCATGCCGTGTTACACAAAAATGGTATACCCAAGCTCTAACACTTCTCTATCGTCTCTAACACTGGACACCCACATCTTCATGTTGGCCCTAGTACGAACAAGTCTCTAACACTTCACACCGCCTCTTCATGCAAGACCTAGTGTAGTTAAGTCTCTAACACGTCACCCACCCATCTTCCTGCTGGTCCTGCTATCGTGTCGTCTCTAACACATCACTCCGATCTATACATATTGTATATACAACAATTAAAAATTTCCATCACCGGTTTACTTCTATATGACAGTGAGAAATATGTTTCCTCTTCTCGAAAAGCGAACCTTGTAACAAACACATGCGGGTAATAGCTGTTTAAAATAAGTCATATCTTCGACAAGGGATCGTTTAAGCAAACACATCTCGTTCTGATTAAACATGGCCTGTAATGAAATTTCTTATCGATTATCCCCGTGTTCTAAGTTGAGTTCGCGTGGAAGGCGGTGACTGAATAAAGAAAGACATACGAACGGTGATTCTCAAAATATGGTGTGCGGAAAGCCTATTTGGGGGTCAGCGAGGTATCAGTCGGGGCACAACTTTTCTAAAATATTTAACCCTGTACAATCTATGTTAACCAAGAAAGCTAAAGTGACATATGGTGATGCTCAACATCTAAACTCTGTATACAACTACCTACAGACACACACATAGATACCTACAGGTATATGCACCAACACATAAACTACATTGCCGGCAAGATTTTCCACTCTGTACAACAACCAAGAAACCATACAACACATAATACAACACATATGCACCAACACATAAACTACCTGGCCGACAAGATCTCCCACTCTGTACAACAACCAAGAAACCATACAACACATAATACAACACACCTCTCACGATTAATTACGCGCTTAGTCAGACCCTGGTGAACCCACCCCAAGTCTGTTTTTTTTCTTCATAGACAATGGCGTGATAACGACAGACACTCACCTTGTTGAAGATGGTTACGCGAAAAAGACGTGACAGACTCGTCAAGTAATCCGAACCGCCTGTGTTCTGAGGGCTCCTAGTGGTATACGAAAAAGAAGTGCGGTTATATGTCACCCATAGATCAACTAACTTTGTCAATAAATATATAAAATGTATCTAGTGTTTTCTCTTTTATATTTCTATATATGTATAACTAAATAGCGTCTAACTGTTGTAATATTGGCTACCTATCTGTAATATGTACGTATAAACACATTTTCGTTATATAAAAGTCACGCGGTTGTAGACTGTATAAACAAACACACCAACACACATAACAAAACAATTCCACAACACACAAAAATCCGCCCTAACCTAACCCCACCTGCTACATTACACCCGTACCTCATCACCAACGTCTCTTCACTCCCACCTCTCAATGCTGGTCCACTCGCCTGCTACACCCCAAAAATGTACACAGATGCATCCTGACAACGTCACCACATCTCCCCCTCAACATCTAAAATATCTCTCTTCCACCTCCAAAACCCTACCACATCACACAAAAATATCACCCCTAACCTAACCCCACCTGGTACATTACACCCATGCCTCGTCACCCCCACCACAAAAAACCTCCACTCGACCACAACACACTATTAGCGAACTAATATAGTGCTATATAAAAGTCACGCGCCACCACAAAGCACCACCACATTTCCCTTATATAAAAAGTCATCCCGCCATCTTGCCCCTGCATCACTCCTGCGGAATTAATATATGTCTATAAAGAACGTCTTCTTGTTATCTAAAAATAAACACTAATATATTACTATATAAAAAGTCATTCGCCTCCTCCTACCCTCCTCCTCAATTCCTTATATAAAAAGTCATCCCGCCATCTTGCCCCTGCATCATTCCTGCAGAATTAATATATGTCTATAAAGAACGTCTTCTTGTTATCTAAAAATAAACACTAATATATTACTATATAAAAAGTCATCCGCCTCCTCCTACCCTCCTCCTCAATTCCTTATATAAAAAGTCGTCCCGCCATCTTGCCCCTGCATCACTCCTGCAGAATTAATATATATCTATAAATAACCTCTTCTTGTTATCTAAAAATAAACACTAATATATTACTATATAAAAAGTCATCCGCCTCCTCCTACCCTCCCCCTCAATTCCTTATATAAAAAGTCATCCCGCCATCTTGCGCCATATAACCTCTTCTTGTTATCTCAAGTCCGTCATCTTACCCCTGCACATTTTCCCTATATAAAAAGTCATCCCACCATCTTGCGCCTGCAGCACGCCGCCATTTTTTTCCTTATATAAAAAGTCACCCCACCATCTTACCCCTGTATCACTCCTGCAGAATTAATATATATCTATAAATAACGTCTTCTTGTTATCTAAAAATCTCAAAATCTAACTATTATCCTCTTCCTATTATCGTCTTCTTGTTATCTCAATAAACACATATTACTATATAAAAAAAGTCATCCACTTCTCCTGCTGCTCCACCTCCACATTGCGTATTTCCTTATATAAAAAGTCATGCACCAACGCCTGATGCTCCACCTGCACACTGAGTATTTTCTTATATAAAAAGTCATGTACCAACGCCTGCTGCTCCACCTGCACATTTTCCTTATATAAAAAGTCACGAGCATCCGCCTATTCCACCTGCACAATGAGTATTTCCTTATATAAAAAGTCATCCCAACATCTTGCGCCATACAAACTCTTCCTGTTACTCAACGCCATGTTATATAAAAAGTCATACGCATCCGCCTGCTCCACCTGCACATGAGTATTTCCTTATATGAAAAAACCCTCCGCCTGATGCTCCACCTGCACAATGAGTATTTTCTTATATAAAAAGTCATCACACTCCGCCTGATGCTCCACCTGTACATTTCCCTTGTATATAACAAGGCATGTGCCACTGCCTGATGCTCCGCCTCAATTCCTTATATAAAAAGTCATTAACGCCTTGAGTATTTCCTTATATAAAAAGTCATAGTCCACGCCTGCTGCTCCAAACATTTTCATAAAAAGTCACGCGCTCCGCCTGATGCTCCACCTGCACAATGAGTATTTCCTTACACCATCTTGCGCCATATAACCTCCTTGTTATCTCAATATGTTATATAAAAAGTCATACGCATCCGCCTGATGCTCCACCTGCACAATGAGTATTTCCTTATATGAAAAGTCATCACCCTCCGCCTGATGCTCCACCTGCACAATGAGTATTTTCTTATATAAAAAGTCATCACACTCCGCCTGATGCTCCACCTGCACATTTCCCTTATATATAAAAAGGCATGTACCAACCCCTGATGCTCCACCTCAATTCCTTATATAAAAAGTCATGCACCAACACCTGATGCTCCACCTGCACAATGAGTATTTCCTTATATAAAAAGTCATCACCCTCTGCCTGATGCTCCACCTGCACATTTTCCTTATATATAAAAAGTCATGTACCTCCTCCTCTCCTCCCCCTCAATCCCTTATATACATGTCATCACCCTCTGCCTGATGCTCCACCTGGCCACTGAGCATTTTCTTATATAAAAAATGTACCAACGCCTGCTCCTCCACCTTCGCACATACCTTATATAAAAAGTCACGCGCATCCGCCTGATGCTCCACCTGCACAATGAGTATTTCCTTATATAAAAAGTCATCCCACCATCTTGCGCCATATAACCTCTTCTTGTTATCTCAAGTCCGCCATGTTATATAAAAAGTCATACGCATCCGCCTGATGCTCCACCTGCACAATGAGTATTTCCTTATATGAAAAGTCATCACCCTCCGCCTGATGCTCCACCTGCACAATGAGTATTTTCTTATATAAAAAGTCATCACACTCCGCCTGATGCTCCACCTGCACATTTCCCTTATATATAAAAAGGCATGTACCAACCCCTGATGCTCCACCTCAATTCCTTATATAAAAAGTCATGCACCAACACCTGATGCTCCACCTGCACAATGAGTATTTCCTTATATATAAAAAGTCATGTACCTCCTCCTCTCCTCCACCTCAATCCCTTATATAAAATGTCATCACCCTCCGCCTGATGCTCCACCTGCACACTGAGTATTTCCTTATATAAAAAAGTCATGTACCAACGCCTGCTGCTCCACCTGCGCAATGAGTATTTCCTTATATAAAAAGTCATGCACCAATGCCTGCTGCTCCACCTGCGCAATGAGTATTTCCTTATATAAAAAGTCATCACCAACGCCTGATGCTCCACCTGCACACTGATTATTTCTTTATATAAAAAGTCATGCACCAATGCCTGCTGCTCCATCTGCACAATGAGTATTTCCTTATATAAAAAGTCATCACCAACGCCTGATGCTCCACCTGCACACTGATTATTTCCTTATATAAAAAGTCATGCACCAATGCCTGCTGCTCCACCTGCGCAATGAGTATTTCCTTATATAAAAAGTCATCACCAACGCCTGATGCTCCACCTGCACACTGATTATTTCCTTATATAAAAAGTCATGCGCCGCCGCCTGAAACGCCGCCGCCTGAAATCGATCGAGTTTTTTGCTATATAAAAGTCATGTACCAACACCTGCTGCTCCACCCGCACACTGAGTATTTCCTTATATAAAAAGTCATGCAATACAACAACCTACTTATCTCCCCCTTGTTAGCTCAAGTCCGCCATCTTCCCCCCATATAACCTCCCCTTGTTATCTCAAGTCCGCCATCTTGCCCCTGCAGATTGCACTTATATAAAAGTCACGCGCCTGCAGAATTTTTGCTATATAAAAGTCACGTGCCTGCAGGCGCGCCTGCAGCGCACCTGCAGAATACTAACCAAGTGGTACATTCCCTACTACTCATATCATCATGGGCTGTGAATGAGATAAACCCACTGTGACTAGAAAGTACATGCTTGGATTGGTTTTGATTAGATTCAGATATGTGATGTCCAGGCAAAAAAGCCTATTTCATGGGAACATAGCTGGTATAAAAGTAGTAAGAATAAAGAGAGATGTCATGAATGGCAGATGGAACAATAGATCAGGTGACCACAGTTAAAAATATATTCAAAGGGGAAGTGTGGAGTAAGTAAGGTGAGAACTAAATAAAGTATCAGCAAGTCATCAACAACCTTGGTAGGGAGTGCACAGCTTGAGAAATTGGAAAAGTAGAGCTGGAAATTAATCAACTAATAAATGATTATAGCAAGAACGAAAACAAATATATAATGATTAGTGTAGGAGTGGCAGGGGGAAATGAAGATCTTGTGAGGTACAAGTGCTACATATTGATGATGAAAAATTAAAAAATCAGTCCAAACACTTCAAGCCTTCACACTGCTCTACTTCCATCCTGTCCCTTTTTTTATATTTTTTTTGGTGTGGTTGTTACAATGTGACAGGTATGAACAGACAACGTTTCACTTTGCCATTTACATTTATCTGCAAGCCATATCTTGTGCCAGCGTGATATATGTCTGAATATGAAATGAAAATTTAAAAATGCCTGGCAGTGAGCTGGTTTAAATCATTTCAATACATTGGACACGTGTGAACATTTTAGAATGGAGAAAAAAATGTTTGAAGCTGAAATGTTACACTTTTTTATATCTGTTAGTAGTGCTGCTAATCATTTGTTAATGAGCAATGGCAAGAGATTCATTTTCTTAATGTGACAGGGGCTAGGTGTGGTTGAGGCGAACCTACGTCGATGTGGCTACCTCACACCCAAGACCCATGCACTAAGAAAATTTATTAAGGATCGTTTGACAGGGGTTGCACTTATTGGTGGCTTGCAACCCTCTCAGCAGCAGATTTAGCAATTCAAACAACACAAAGCCTTATACAGATCAACATTTAATACTACCGAACACCCAGGCAGTGTTCATAGACTTTGTGTCATGTCTTTGTTCTTCTGCTACCCACACAGGGCGCCTCGTTTAGTTTTCTCTTGTCTGGACTGATACTTAAAAAAGGCAGCTGCGTTCGTTCGTTCGTTCGTTTGTCTGCTATGTTGCAGTTATACCCTGTTCAACCTGAAAGTTGGTTATAATTGGGGTATATTGTGTGTTAAGTTCTTTGGTGCTAGTCGAATGTTAGTCCTGAAAAAGACTGGTCCTGAAAAGGACCACTAGCTGGCTGTCTGGATTCCTCTTTGTTTGTCCGTTTGTGGTGCCGTGTCGCGTTCATGGTGTTTTTTATGTCCTGCCTCACTATCTGGCTTGTTTGGTTTTGTGTGTTTTTTCGCTCCTAGTTTCTGTTTCTATTGTCTTCCTGCTCTCCTGTATCTGTGAAAGTGCTTTTTCTATTATCGTTGGTAGTAGCGGTTTTAGCGTTTCTTCGATGATTTCTTCTTCTGTTTGGTTGTTCGTTTTAGTTTCTCGCGTGTTGTTTGATGAAATTTCCCCAATGGCTATTCTTTCTGCTTCTATTCTTTTGAGGATTTCTGCGTTTTCCTCTTTCAGATCTGACAGCTTCTTGACATCTGCTTCTACCTGCTGCTGGATTCTTTTCATTTCTTCCATCATGTGTTTTATGTTCTGTATATCTATCGCATCTTCTCAACTGTCAGTTTTATCCTCGGGGGTCTGCCTGCTTCTAGTTTCGACCTGGAGTTTCATTTTCAATCGTTTGACTTCAGCGGTCAGCTTGTGTAACTGTCGTTTGTCAATCGTGTGCTGTTTTTCTGTAACCTCCGCAGCCACTTTGTGCTTTGCCTCTCTGAAAGGGATGTTTTTGGAAACCGCTTCCTTCAGGATACTCTTAGTTTCCTGGAACATCGGGCAGCCTCGGTATCTTGCCCCGTGGTTTCCGAGGCAGTTTGCACAGATACGGTTTGGATTTATGGCCTTGTAATTTTGATCGTCCTTCGCCTTGGGACAGTCGCGATATGGGTGGCTACCCGCACAATACCGACAAACTGCATCTCTCCTGCACGTTTTCTTTGTGTGTGAAAACTGCTGGCAGTTAGAGCACTGCATGACCTGAGGGATATATGCCTCTGTCCTTTTTGAAGTCGTTTCGAGCGTCAGTCTCTCAGGTCTTGTCAACCCTTCAATGGTTATTACAATCAAGTTTGTGTCTTTGTTGCCCCATGATTTTTGCCTTTCGACCTGCGTGAATTTGACGTCTGCGTTTTTGGTCTGTAGTTTGTTGTGAAGCTCGTTAGCGGGCCATCTGGTGTCCACCCCTCTTACGACAAACTTCTTTGTGGTCTTGTGTTTTTCCACCACCACTTTTATCTGGTGGAGCAACTGCACTTCTTTTGGACCGGTCTCCAGATCTGTCATCAGCGAAGTGGTTGTTGTAGTTTTGTTAAGGGAAAGCACGACTCTCTTTTCGTGCTTCCTTACTTTAGAGATGCCTCTCCTGCCAGTTATTGTCTCGAGGATGCAGATCACTTTGTCATCTGGTAGGGCCCTGAGTGAGGCCTCGCCTCCAGACATCTGCGTGATCTTAACGATCCTCTCTATTGCATCTGTGTCGCCTTTTTTGCTAGCCTCTGTTCCCTCTTTCCTTCTCCGGTCCCGGTCAGGACTAGAATCAAGCTTTGGTGGCGATTTTATTGTCTTCGGATTTTGGAGCAGCTTCTCTTGGGTAGCCACAGCTGTCAACTCGGCATCGTGTGGTGGTGTCATCGGTGTTTGGTGCATCTTCTCTGTCGATTTCTTTGTCGAGGGGGGCGAAATTTGATTGATAAGGGGGATATATTTTTTGACAAGAGGCAGTATTTTTTTTGACAAGTGGTGAGAAATTTTTTAAAGAAGTATTTGATGGTTGATCTATTTACCTATAGGTTGGCCACTTTGGGGAGGCCTGGGGGAAAATTTTGGGATCGTCTTTGGTGTTTGGAAGAAAACCTTTCACTAAAGTTTGAAAATAAGCAAGAAAGAAGTCTCACTACCTTCCATCTACCGTGTCTGTGACACGTCGTCGGTATTTCGTCGAAAGATAAAGTGTACAAACTCAAAGGAACATAAACTTGTTTCCGATAGTCTATATTTAACGCTGGCGTTACCCACCCTAACGGACTATAGCAGTATGCTTCATTCATCGATTACATTTGATAATGTCTTCCTCGCGAGCGCAGACCATCGATCGAGTTTAACAACGCGTGGTAAAATACACGTGCGTGTTGGTTTTTCTTAACATGGTTGAAACTGGCCTCGACATTGTCTCGATTGTAACCTGTAACACTAAAGAATATGTAGTTGGCGTCATATTTTAGTCTGGTTATGACATATATCCGAATTTTTATATTTTCCTCTTTAACTCAAGTATTCTTTTAAAAGAGAGCATTAACTATATACCTCTATCAGACACTGCACTCCCACTTCTCGACGAGCTCAGCCTTTGTTACACGTGCGAAAAAACTTTGGTAAGTCATATGTCGCGTTCACCTCTCACTGCCGAGACCTATCACCAGATGCCGTACTTGTAAAATAAAAAAAATAAAAATAAAAAAATAAAATATTTAAAAAAAAGTGAAAACCTTAAAGTAGCGGATTCGAACACATGAACGAAGGAATGTTTCTACTTTTGTTCGATTGTGTTTCGCCCTAGTGACGTGAACAGACATAAGTAGCAGTGTTAGTCTTACACAGGCAAATCTCGTTGTAGATAAGGAAAACTCTGTCTGTTAGTTATTTTATTACGTTTTTCTAGCTAGCTATATTTAGTCCTAACGTCACCCTCTATGGTACGACGATTTTAAAACGAGTCAAGTTTTACGCTCGCTGTTTCACACTGGCCAGCGATCCGGTTTCTTTCTAGTGATGTTACAAACACATGGTTGTTGAGTTTTCTTAAAATGTTTGAAACTGACCTCAACCTTGTTTCAGTTACAGATTGTAACACTAAAGCCGTATCTAGTTGGCGTCATACGCTAGTCTGCCTGCTGAAATCCCTTTTGCGTAGTGTCCCTATATCTAAACTTGGATGAAATACACACAAATCGCCTGTTATTGGTTACGAATACACACTATTATAGATATAATGCCTTAACAAAACTATTTAAACCTTACAGATAACAAACAGTGATTTTACACTGTGAAAGAGTCTATCAGTCAAAGAAAGCTAACACGAATTATTTGTAATTCTCATCTATACTTATACACAAACACTGGGTGGCAGAAATGTTGTTCAACAGCCCGTCGCTTATCGATTAAGCTTCTGGGTAATCAAGCAGCTGTTACCACGATTCGTGTCTGAAAACATTTCGCAACCTAGCTTAAAGTTGCTCGTACACAATCGATTAGCTTTTCCCTTAAGCCCGTTGTTGTTAGTGAGCAAATAAGGTTGGGCAGGTGTCAAGCGACCTACAAGGTGCTTGAAAGTATTATTTTAGGTTGACATTTTGTCTTCTTTTAAAAGAATTATATATTACACTTAAAGAATCTTTGTTATCTAAGCTGCCTAAAATATGGAATGTATAAATATCGTGTGAATACATATTAATATCTGTCTAAACATATGTTGTATAAGTACTGTATAAAAAGACAACACCATGCCGTGTTACACAAAAATGGTATACCCAAGCTCTAACACTTCTCTATCGTCTCTAACACTGGACACCCACATCTTCATGTTGGCCCTAGTACGAACAAGTCTCTAACACTTCACACCGCCTCTTCATGCAAGACCTAGTGTAGTTAAGTCTCTAACACGTCACCCACCCATCTTCCTGCTGGTCCTGCTATCGTGTCGTCTCTAACACATCACTCCGATCTATACATATTGTATATACAACAATTAAAAATTTCCATCACCGGTTTACTTCTATATGACAGTGAGAAATATGTTTCCTCTTCTCGAAAAGCGAACCTTGTAACAAACACATGCGGGTAATAGCTGTTTAAAATAAGTCATATCTTCGACAAGGGATCGTTTAAGCAAACACATCATAATCGAACACCTTCTTTTGATATTGTCATATCCTCGCGGTACAACTCTTATCTACAAAAGATCTCTGGGACCTCAATAATTTGTAAGACATCATAGGGTTCTTAGACTAAACCGTTTGAGACACGTTGTTCTATAATAAAGTATTCTGTACCCTATCAGTCGGGGCACAACTTTTCTAAAATATTTAACCCTGTACAATCTATGTTAACCAAGAAAGCTAAAGTGACATATGGTGATGCTCAACATCTAAACTCTGTATACAACTACCTACAGACACACACATAGATACCTACAGGTATATGCACCAACACATAAACTACATTGCCGACAAGATTTTCCACTCTGTACAACAACCAAGAAACCATACAACACATAATACAACACATATGCACCAACACATAAACTACCTGGCCGACAAGATCTCCCACTCTGTACAACAACCAAGAAACCATACAACACATAATACAACACACCTCTCACGATTAATTACGCGCTTAGTCAGACCCTGGTGAACCCACCCCAATTCTGTTTTTTTTTTCCTTCATAGACAATGGCGTGATAACGACAGACACTCACCTTGTTGAAGATGGTTACGCGAAAAAGACGTGACAGACTCGTCAAGTAATCCGAACCGCCTGTGTTCTGAGGGCTCCTAGTGGTATACGAAAAAGAAGTGCGGTTATATGTCACCCATAGATCAACTAACTTTGTCAATAAATATATAAAATGTATCTAGTGTTTTCTCTTTTATATTTCTATATATGTATAACTAAATAGCGTCTAACTGTTGTAATATTGGCTACCTATCTGTAATATGTACGTATAAACACATTTTCGTTATATAAAAGTCACGCGGTTGTAGACTGTATAAACAAACACACCAACACACATAACAAAACAATTCCACAACACACAAAAATCCGCCCTAACCTAACCCCACCTGCTACATTACACCCGTACCTCATCACCAACGTCTCTTCACTCCCACCTCTCAATGCTGGTCCACTCGCCTGCTACACCCCAAAAATGTACACAGATGCATCCTGACAACGTCACCACATCTCCCCTCAACATCTAAAATATCTCTCTTCCACCTCCAAAACCCTACCACATCACACAAAAATATCACCCCTAACCTAACCCCACCTGGTACATTACACCCATGCCTCGTCACCCCCCACCACAAAAAACCTCCACTCGACCACAACACACTATTAGCGAACTAATATAGTGCTATATAAAAGTCACACGCCACCACAAAGCACCACCACATTTCCCTTATATAAAAAGTCATCCCGCCATCTTGCCCCTGCATCACTCCTGCGGAATTAATATATGTCTATAAAGAACGTCTTCTTGTTATCTAAAAATAAACACTAATATATTACTATATAAAAAGTCATTCGCCTCCTCCTACCCTCCTCCTCAATTCCTTATATAAAAAGTCATCCCGCCATCTTGCCCCTGCATCATTCCTGCAGAATTAATATATGTCTATAAAGAACGTCTTCTTGTTATCTAAAAATAAACACTAATATATTACTATATAAAAAGTCATCTGCCTCCTCCTACCCTCCTCCTCAATTCCTTATATAAAAAGTCGTCCCGCCATCTTGCCCCTGCATCACTCCTGCAGAATTAATATATATCTATAAATAACCTCTTCTTGTTATCTAAAAATAAACACTAATATATTACTATATAAAAAGTCATCCGCCTCCTCCTACCCTCCCCCTCAATTCCTTATATAAAAAGTCATCCCGCCATCTTGCGCCATATAACCTCTTCTTGTTATCTCAAGTCCGTCATCTTACCCCTGCACATTTTCCCTATATAAAAAGTCATCCCACCATCTTGCGCCTGCAGTGCGCCGCCATTTTTTTCCTTATATAAAAAGTCACCCCACCATCTTACCCCTGTATCACTCCTGCAGAATTAATATATATCTATAAATAACGTCTTCTTGTTATCTAAAAATCTCAAAATCTAACTATTATCCTCTTCCTATTATCGTCTTCTTGTTATCTCAATAAACACATATTACTATATAAAAAAGTCATCCACTTCTCCTGCTGCTCCACCTCCACATTGCGTATTTCCTTATATAAAAAGTCATGCACCAACGCCTGATGCTCCACCTGCACACTGAGTATTTTCTTATATAAAAAGTCATGTACCAACGCCTGCTGCTCCACCTGCACATTTTCCTTATATAAAAAGTCACGCGCATCCGCCTGATGCTCCACCTGCACAATGAGTATTTCCTTATATAAAAAGTCATCCCACCATCTTGCGCCATATAACCTCTTCTTGTTATCTCAAGTCTGCCATGTTATATAAAAAGTCATACGCATCCGCCTGATGCTCCACCTGCACAATGAGTATTTCCTTATATGAAAAGTCATCACCCTCCGCCTGATGCTCCACCTGCACAATGAGTATTTTCTTATATAAAAAGTCATCACACTCCGCCTGATGCTCCACCTGCACATTTCCCTTATATATAAAAAGGCATGTACCAACCCCTGATGCTCCACCTCAATTCCTTATATAAAAAGTCATGCACCAACACCTGATGCTCCACCTGCACAATGAGTATTTCCTTATATAAAAAGTCATCACCCTCTGCCTGATGCTCCACCTGCACATTTTCCTTATATATAAAAAGTCATGTACCTCCTCCTCTCCTCCACCTCAATCCCTTATATAAAATGTCATCACCCTCCGCCTGATGCTCCACCTGCACACTGAGTATTTTCTTATATAAAAAGTCATGTACCAACGCCTGCTGCTCCACCTGCACATTTTCCTTATATAAAAAGTCACGCGCATCCGCCTGATGCTCCACCTGCACAATGAGTATTTCCTTATATAAAAAGTCATCCCACCATCTTGCGCCATATAACCTCTTCTTGTTATCTCAAGTCCGCCATGTTATATAAAAAGTAATACGCATCCGCCTGATGCTCCACCTGCACAATGAGTATTTCCTTATATGAAAAGTCATCACCCTCCGCCTGATGCTCCACCTGCACAATGAGTATTTTCTTATATAAAAAGTCATCACACTCCGCCTGATGCTCCACCTGCACATTTCCCTTATATATAAAAAGGCATGTACCAACCCCTGATGCTCCACCTCAATTCCTTATATAAAAAGTCATGCACCAACACCTGATGCTCCACCTGCACAATGAGTATTTCCTTATATAAAAAGTCATCACCCTCTGCCTGACGCTCCACCTGCACATTTTCCTTATATATAAAAAGTCATGTACCTCCTCCTCTCCTCCACCTCAATCCCTTATATAAAATGTCATCACCCTCCGCCTGATGCTCCACCTGCACACTGAGTATTTCCTTATATAAAAAAGTCATGTACCAACGCCTGCTGCTCCACCTGCGCAATGAGTATTTCCTTATATAAAAAGTCATGCACCAATGCCTGCTGCTCCACCTGCGCAATGAGTATTTCCTTATATAAAAAGTCATCACCAACGCCTGATGCTCCACCTGCACACTGATTATTTCTGTATATAAAAAGTCATGCACCAATACCTGCTGCTCCACCTGCGCAATGAGTATTTCCTTATATAAAAAGTCATCACCAACGCCTGATGCTCCACCTGCACACTGATTATTTCCTTATATAAAAAGTCATGCACCAATGCCTGCTGCTCCACCTGCGCAATGAGTATTTCCTTATATAAAAAGTCATCACCAACGCCTGATGCTCCACCTGCACACTGATTATTTCCTTATATAAAAAGTCATGCGCCGCCGCCTGAAACGCCGCCGCCTGAAATCGATTGAGTTTTTTGCTATATAAAAGTCATGTACCAACACCTGCTGCTCCACCCGCACACTGAGTATTTCCTTATATAAAAAGTCATGCAATACAACAACCTACTTATCTCCCCCTTGTTAGCTCAAGTCCGCCATCTTCCCCCCATATAACCTCCCCTTGTTATCTCAAGTCCGCCATCTTGCCCCTGCAGATTGCACTTATATAAAAGTCACGCGCCTGCAGAATTTTTGCTATATAAAAGTCACGTGCCTGCAGGCGCGCCTGCAGCGCACCTGCAGAATACTAACCAAGTGGTACATTCCCTACTACTCATATCATCATGGGCTGTGAATGAGATAAACCCACTGTGACTAGAAAGTACATGCTTGGATTGGTTTTGATTAGATTCAGATATGTGATGTCCAGGCACAAAAGCCTATTTCATGGGAACATAGCTGGTATAAAAGTAGTAAGAATAAAGAGAGATGTCATGAATGGCAGATGGAACAATAGATCAGGTGACCACAGTTAAAAATATATTCAAAGGGGAAGTGTGGAGTAAGTAAGGTGAGAACTAAATAAAGTATCAGCAAGTCATCAACAGCCTTGGTAGGGAGTGCACAGCTTGAGAAATTGGAAAAGTAGAGCTGGAAATTAATCAACTAATAAATGATTATAGCAAGAACGAAAACAAATATATAATGATTAGTGTAGGAGTGGCAGGGGGAAATGAAGATCTTGTGAGGTACAAGTGCTACATATTGATGATGAAAAATTAAAGAATCAGTCCAAACACTTCAAGCCTTCACACTGCTCTACTTCCATCCTGTCCCTTTTTTTTATATTTTTTTTGGTGTGGTTGTTACAATGTGACAGGTATGAACAGACAACGTTTAGGAAATGAAAAAACACACACATGCAAACACAAATTTTGAAATTTAAATTTACATTATTTACGGCAATAGGACAGAAAAAGTGAAGCCACATCAGGGTTTTTGCAACTGAAGAAATTATTTGGACTTAGAGGCCCCATAGGCCCTATATAATAATTTTAAGGGGTGTTAAACTGAATATTTTTAATCATAATAGAAGTTTGGATAAGGACACTGCATCTCTTATGTTGCGAGACTGGCTATTGGTACTTACTTTAGAGCTAGCCTTAACCTTATTACAAGTCAGTTTCAAGTTTTGTCAGACAGTTTTAACTCGCTCTAACCCACAAGAAGTACTACACACCACTTTGCCATTTACATTTATCTGCAAGCCATATCTTGTGCCAGCGTGATATATGTCTGAATATGAAATGAAAATTTTAAAATGCCTTGCAGTGAGCTGGTTTAAATCATTTCAATACATTGGACACGTGTGAACATTTTAGAATGGAGAAAAAAATGTTTGAAGCTGAAATGTTATACTTTTTTATATCTGTTAGTAGTGCTGCTAATCATTTGTTAATGAGCAATGGCAAGAGATTCATTTTCTTAATGTGACAGGGGCTAGGTGTGGTTGAGGCGAACCTACGTCGATGTGGCTACCTCACACCCAAGACCCATGCACTAAGAAAATTTATTAAGGATCGTTTGACAGGGGTTGCACTTATTGGTGGCTTGCAACCCTCTCAGCAGCAGATTTAGCAATTCAAACAACACAAAGCATTATACAGATCAACATTTAATACTACCGAACACCCAGGCAGTGTTCATAGACTTTGTGTCATGTCTTTGTTCTTCTGCTACCCACACAGGGCACCTCGTTTAGTTTTCTCTTGTCTGGACTGATACTTAAAAAAGGCAGCTGCGTTCGTTCGTTCGTTCGTTTGTCTGCTATGTTGCAGTTATACCCTGTTCAACCTGAAAGTTGGTTATAATTGGGGTATATTGTGTGTTAAGTTCTTTGGTGCTAGTCGAATGTTAGTCCTGAAAAAGACTGGTCCTGAAAAGGACCACTAGCTGGCTGTCTGGATTCCTCTTTGTTTGTCCGTTTGTGGTGCCGTGTCGCGTTCATGGTGTTTTTTATGTCCTGCCTCACTATCTGGCTTGTTTGGTTTTGTGTGTTTTTACGCTCCAAGTTTCTGTTTCTATTGTCTTCCTGCTCTCCTGTATCTGTGAAAGTGCTTTTTCTATTATCGTTGGTAGTAGCGGTTTTAGCGTTTCTTCGATGATTTCTTCTTCTGTTTGGTTGTTAGTTTTAGTTTCTCGCGTGTTGTTTGATGAAATTTCCCCAATGGCTATTCTTTCTGCTTCTATTCTTTTGAGGATTTCTGCGTTTTCCTCTTTCAGATCTGACAGCTTCTTGACATCTGCTTCTACCTGCTGCTGGATTCTTTTCATTTCTTCCATCATGTGTTTTATGTTCTGTATATCTATCGCATCTTCTCAACTGTCAGTTTTATCCTCGGGGGTCTGCCTGCTTCTAGTTTCGACCTGGAGTTTCATTTTCAATCGTTTGACTTCAGCGGTCAGCTTGTGTAACTGTCGTCTGTCAATCGTGTGCTGTTTTTCTGTAACCTCCGCAGCCACTTTGTGCTTTGCCTCTCTGAAGGGGATGTTTTTGGAAACCGCTTCCTTCAGGATACTCTTAGTTTCCTGGAACATCGGGCAGCCTCGGTATCTTGCCCCGTGGTTTCCGAGGCAGTTTGCACAGATACGGTTTGGATTTATGGCCTTGTAATTTTGATCGTCCTTCGCCTTGGGACAGTCGCGATATGGGTGGCTACCCGCACAATACCGACAAACTGCATCTCTCCTGCACGTTTTCTTTGTGTGTGAAAACTGCTGGCAGTTAGAGCACTGCATGACCGGAGGGATATATGCCTCTGTCCTTTTTGAAGTCGTTTCGAGCGTCAGTCTCTCAGGTCTTGTCAACCCTTCAATGGTTATTACAATCAAGTTTGTGTCTTTGTTGTCCCATGATTTTTGCCTTTCGACCTGCGTGAATTTGACGTCTGCGTTTTTGGTCTGTAGTTTGTTGTGAAGCTCGTTAGCGGGCCATCTGGTGTCCACCCCTCTTACGACAAACTTCTTTGTGGTCTTGTGTTTTTCCACCACCACTTTTATCTGGTGGAGCAACTGCACTTCTTTTGGACCGGTCTCCAGATCTGTCATCAGCGAAGTGGTTGTTGTAGTTTTGTTAAGGGAAAGCACGACGCTCTTTTCGTGCTTCCTTACTTTAGAGATGCCTCTCCTGCCAGTTATTGTCTCGAGGATGCAGATCACTTTGTCATCTGGTAGGGCCCTGAGTGAGGCCTCGCCTCCAGACATCTGCGTGATCTTAACGATCCTCTCTATTGCATCTGTGTCGCCTTTTTTGCTAGCCTCTGTTCCCTCTTTCCTTCTCCGGTCCCGGTCAGGACTAGAATCAAGCTTTGGTGGCGATTTTATTGTCTTCGGATTTTGGAGCAGCTTCTCTTGGGTAGCCACAGCTGTCAACTCGGCATCGTGTGGTGGTGTCATCGGTGTTTGGTGCATCTTCTCTGTCGATTTCTTTGTCGAGGGGGGCGAAATTTGATTGATAAGGGGGATATATTTTTTGACAAGAGGCAGTATTTTTTTGACAAGTGGTGAGAAATTTTTTAAAGAAGTATTTGATGGTTGATCTATTTACCTATAGGTTGGCCACTTTGGGGAGGCCTGGGGGAAAATTTTGGGATCGTCTTTGGTGTTTGGAAGAAAACCTTTCACTAAAGTTTGAAAATAAGCAAGAAAGAAGTCTCACTACCTTCCATCTACCGTGTCTGTGACACGTCGTCGGTATTTCGTCGAAAGATAAAGTGTACAAACTCAAAGGAACATAAACTTGTTTCCGATAGTCTATATTTAACGCTGGCGTTACCCACCCTAACGGACTATAGCAGTATGCTTCATTCATCGATTACATTTGATAATGTCTTCCTCGCGAGCGCAGACCATCGATCGAGTTTAACAACGCGTGGTAAAATACACGTGCGTGTTGGTTTTTCTTAACATGGTTGAAACTGGCCTCGACATTGTCTCGATTGTAACCTGTAACACTAAAGAATATGTAGTTGGCGTCATATTTTAGTCTGGTTATGACATATATTTGAATTTTTATATTTTCCTCTTTAACTCAAGTATTCTTTTAAAAGAGAGCATTAACTATATACCTCTATCAGACACTGCACTCCCACTTCTCGACGAGCTCAGCCTTTGTTACACGTGCGAAAAAACTTTGGTAAGGCATATGTCGCGTTCACCTCTCACTGCTGAGACCTATCACCAGATGCCGTACTTGTAAAATAAAAAAAAATAAAAATAAAAAAATAAAATATTTAAAAAAAAGTGAAAACCTTAAAGTAGCGGATTCGAACACATGAACGAAGGAATGTTTCTACTTTTGTTCGATTGTGTTTCGCCCTAGTGACGTGAACAGACATAAGTAGCAGTGTTAGTCTTACACAGGCAAATCTCGTTGTAGATAAGGAAAACTTTGTCTGTTAGTTATTTTATTACGTTTTTCTAGCTAGCTATATTTAGTCCTAACGTCACCCTCTATGGTACGACGATTTTAAAACGAGTCAAGTTTTACGCTCGCTGTTTCACACTGGCCAGCGATCCGGTTTCTTTCTAGTGATGTTACAAACACATGGTTTTTGAGTTTTCTTAAAATGTTTGAAACTGACCTCAACTTTGTTTCAGTTACAGATTGTAACACTAAAGCCGTATCTAGTTGGCGTCATACGCTAGTCTGCCTGCTGAAATCCCTTTTGCGTAGTGTCCCTATATCTAAACTTGGATGAAATACACACAAATCGCCTGTTATTGGTTACGAATACACACTATTATAGATATAATGCCTTAACAAAACTATTTAAACCTTACAGATAACAAACAGTGATTTTACACTGTGAAAGAGTCTATCAGTCAAAGAAAGCTAACACGAATTATTTGTAATTCTCATCTATACTTATACACAAACACTGGGTGGCAGAAATGTTGTTCAACAGCCCGTCGCTTATCGATTAAGCTTCTGGGTAATCAAGCAGCTGTTACCACGATTCGTGTCTGAAAACATTTCGCAACCTAGCTTAAAGTTGCTCGTACACAATCGATTAGCTTTTCCCTTAAGCCCGTTGTTGTTAGTGAGCAAATAAGGTTGGGCAGGTGTCAGGCGACCTACAAGGTGCTTGAAAGTATTATTTTAGGTTGACATTTTGTCTTCTTTTAAAAGAATTATATATTACACTTAAAGAATCTTTGTTATCTAAGCTGCCTAAAATATGGAATGTATAAATATCGTGTGAATACATATTAATATCTGTCTAAACATATGTTGTATAAGTACTGTATAAAAAGACAACACCATGCCGTGTTACACAAAAATGGTATACCCAAGCTCTAACACTTCTCTATCGTCTCTAACACTGGACACCCACATCTTCATGTTGGCCCTAGTACGAACAAGTCTCTAACACTTCACACCGCCTCTTCATGCAAGACCTAGTGTAGTTAAGTCTCTAACACGTCACCCACCCATCTTCCTGCTGGTCCTGCTATCGTGTCGTCTCTAACACATCACTCCGATCTATACATATTGTATATACAACAATTAAAAATTTCCATCACCGGTTTACTTCTATATGACAGTGAGAAATATGTTTCCTCTTCTCGAAAAGCGAACCTTGTAACAAACACATGCGGGTAATAGCTGTTTAAAATAAGTCATATCTTCGACAAGGGATCGTTTAAGCAAACACATCTCGTTCTGATTAAACATGGCCTGTAATGAAATTTCTTATCGATTATCCCCGTGTTCTAAGTTGAGTTCGCGTGGAAGGCGGTGACTGAATAAAGAAAGACATACGAACGGTGATTCTCAAAATATGGTGTGCGGAAAGCCTATTTGGGGGTCAGCGAGGTGAACACTATGTTCCTTATAATCGAACACCTTCTTTTGATATTGTCATATCCTCGCGGTACAACTCTTATCTACAAAAGATCTCTGGGACCTCAATAATTTGTAAGACATCATAGGGTTCTTAGACTAAACCGTTTGAGACACGTTGTTCTATAATAAAGTATTCTGTACCCTATCAGTCGGGGCACAACTTTTCTAAAATATTTAACCCTGTACAATCTATGTTAACCAAGAAAGCTAAAGTGACATATGGTGATGCTCAACATCTAAACTCTGTATACAACTACCTACAGACACACACACAGATACCTACAGGTATATGCACCAACACATAAACTACCTGGCCGACAAGATTTTCCACTCTGTACAACAACCAAGAAACCATACAACACATAATACAACACATATGCACCAACACATAAACTACCTGGCCGACAAGATCTCCCACTCTGTACAACAACCAAGAAACCATACAACACATAATACAACACACCTCTCACGATTAATTACGCGCTTAGTCAGACCCTGGTGAACCCACCCCAAGTCTGTTTTTTTTCCTTCATAGACAATGGCGTGATAACGACAGACACTCACCTTGTTGAAGATGGTTACGCGAAAAAGACGTGACAGACTCGTCAAGTAATCCGAACCGCCTGTGTTCTGAGGGCTCCTAGTGGTATACGAAAAAGAAGTGCGGTTATATGTCACCCATAGATCAACTAACTTTGTCAATAAATATATAAAATGTATCTAGTGTTTTCTCTTTTATATTTCTATATATGTATAACTAAATAGCGTCTAACTGTTGTAATATTGGCTACCTATCTGTAATATGTACGTATAAACACATTTTCGTTATATAAAAGTCACGCGGTTGTAGACTGTATAAACAAACACACCAACACACATAACAAAACAATTCCACAACACACAAAAATCCGCCCTAACCTAACCCCACCTGCTACATTACACCCGTACCTCATCACCAACGTCTCTTCACTCCCACCTCTCAATGCTGGTCCACTCGCCTGCTACACCCCAAAAATGTACACAGATGCATCCTGACAACGTCACCACATCTCCCCTCAACATCTAAAATATCTCTCTTCCACCTCCAAAACCCTACCACATCACACAAAAATATCACCCCTAACCTAACCCCACCTGGTACATTACACCCATGCCTCGTCACCCCCACCACAAAAAACCTCCACTCGACCACAACACACTATTAGCGAACTAATATAGTGCTATATAAAAGTCACGCGCCACCACAAAGCACCACCACATTTCCCTTATATAAAAAGTCATCCCGCCATCTTGCCCCTGCATCACTCCTGCGGAATTAATATATGTCTATAAAGAACGTCTTCTTGTTATCTAAAAATAAACACTAATATATTACTATATAAAAAGTCATTCGCCTCCTCCTACCCTCCTCCTCAATTCCTTATATAAAAAGTCATCCCGCCATCTTGCCCCTGCATCATTCCTGCAGAATTAATATATGTCTATAAAGAACGTCTTCTTGTTATCTAAAAATAAACACTAATATATTACTATATAAAAAGTCATCCGCCTCCTCCTACCCTCCTCCTCAATTCCTTATATAAAAAGTCGTCCCGCCATCTTGCCCCTGCATCACTCCTGCAGAATTAATATATATCTATAAATAACCTCTTCTTGTTATCTAAAAATAAACACTAATATATTACTATATAAAAAGTCATCCGCCTCCTCCTACCCTCCCCCTCAATTCCTTATATAAAAAGTCATCCCGCCATCTTGCGCCATATAACCTCTTCTTGTTATCTCAAGTCCGTCATCTTACCCCTGCACATTTTCCCTATATAAAAAGTCATCCCACCATCTTGCGCCTGCAGTGCGCCGCCATTTTTTTCCTTATATAAAAAGTCACCCCACCATCTTACCCCTGTATAACTCCTGCAGAATTAATATATATCTATAAATAACGTCTTCTTGTTATCTAAAAATCTAAAAGTCTAACTATAATCCTTTTCCTATTATCGTCTTCTTGTTATCTCAATAAACACATATTACTATATAAAAAAGTCATCCACTTCTCCTGCTGCTCCACCTCCACATTGCGTATTTCCTTATATAAAAAGTCATGCACCAACGCCTGATGCTCCACCTGCACACTGAGTATTTTCTTATATAAAAAGTCATGTACCAACGCCTGCTGCTCCACCTGCACATTTTCCTTATATAAAAAGTCACGCGCATCCGCCTGATGCTCCACCTGCACAATGAGTATTTCCTTATATAAAAAGTCATCCCACCATCTTGCGCCATATAACCTCTTCTTGTTATCTCAAGTCCGCCATGTTATATAAAAAGTCATACGCATCCGCCTGATGCTCCACCTGCACAATGAGTATTTCCTTATATAAAAAGTCATCACCCTCCGCCTGATGCTCCACCTGCACAATGAGTATTTTCTTATATAAAAAGTCATCACACTCCGCCTGATGCTCCACCTGCACATTTCCCTTATATATAAAAAGGCATGTACCAACCCCTGATGCTCCACCTCAATTCCTTATATAAAAAGTCATGCACCAACACCTGATGCTCCACCTGCACAATGAGTATTTCCTTATATAAAAAGTCATCACCCTCTGCCTGATGCTCCACCTGCACATTTTCCTTATATATAAAAAGTCATGTACCTCCTCCTCTCCTCCACCTCAATCCCTTATATAAAATGTCATCACCCTCCGCCTGATGCTCCACCTGCACACTGAGTATTTCCTTATATAAAAAAGTCATGTACCAACGCCTGCTGCTCCACCTGCGCAATGAGTATTTCCTTATATAAAAAGTCATGCACCAATGCCTGCTGCTCCACCTGCGCAATGAGTATTTCCTTATATAAAAAGTCATCACCAACGCCTGATGCTCCACCTGCACACTGATTATTTCTGTATATAAAAAGTCATGCACCAATGCCTGCTGCTCCACCTGCGCAATGAGTATTTCCTTATATAAAAAGTCATCACCAACGCCTGATGCTCCACCTGCACACTGATTATTTCCTTATATAAAAAGTCATGCACCAATGCCTGCTGCTCCACCTGCGCAATGAGTATTTCCTTATATAAAAAGTCATCACCAACGCCTGATGCTCCACCTGCACACTGATTATTTCCTTATATAAAAAGTCATGCGCCGCCGCCTGAAACGCCGCCGCCTGAAATCGATCGAGTTTTTTGCTATATAAAAGTCATGTACAAACACCTGCTGTTCCACCCGCACACTGAGTATTTCCTTATATAAAAAGTCATGCAATACAACAACCTACTTATCTCCCCCTTGTTAGCTCAAGTCCGCCATCTTCCCCCCATATAACCTCCCCTTGTTATCTCAAGTCCGCCATCTTGCCCCTGCAGATTGCGCTTATATAAAAGTCACGCGCCTGCAGAATTTTTGCTATATAAAAGTCACGTGCCTGCAGGCGCGCCTGCAGCGCACCTGCAGAATACTAACCAAGTGGTACATTCCCTACTACTCATATCATCATGGGCTGTGAATGAGATAAACCCACTGTGACTAGAAAGTACATGCTTGGATTGGTTTTGATTAGATTCAGATATGTGATGTCCAGGCACAAAAGCCTATTTCATGGGAACATAGCTGGTATAAAAGTAGTAAGAATAAAGAGAGATGTCATGAATGGCAGATGGAACAATAGATCAGGTGACCACAGTTAAAAATATATTCAAAGGGGAAGTGTGGAGTAAGTAAGGTGAGAACTAAATAAAGTATCAGCAAGTCATCAACAGCCTTGGTAGGGAGTGCACAGCTTGAGAAATTGGAAAAGTAGAGCTGGAAATTAATCAACTAATAAATGATTATAGCAAGAACGAAAACAAATATATAATGATTAGTGTAGGAGTGGCAGGGGGAAATGAAGATCTTGTGAGGTACAAGTGCTACATATTGATGATGAAAAATTAAAAAATCAGTCCAAACACTTCAAGCCTTCACACTGCTCTACTTCCATCCTGTCCCTTTTTTTATATTTTTTTTGGTGTGGTTGTTACAATGTGACAGGTATGAACAGACAACGTTTAGGAAATGAAAAAACACACACATGCAAACACAAATTTTGAAATTTAAATTTACATTATTTACGGCAATAGGACAGAAAAAGTGAAGCCACATCAGGGTTTTTGCAACTGAAGAAATTATTTGGACTTAGAGGCCCCATAGGCCCTATATAATAATTTTAAGGGGTGTTAAACTGAATATTTTTAATCATAATAGAAGTTTGGATAAGGACACTGCATCTCTTATGTTGCGAGACTGGCTATTGGTACTTACTTTAGAGCTAGCCTTAACCTTATTACAAGTCAGTTTCAAGTTTTGTCAGACAGTTTTAACTCGCTCTAACCCACAAGTAGTACTACACACCACTTTGCCATTTACATTTATCTGCAAGCCATATCTTGTGCCAGCGTGATATATGTCTGAATATGAAATGAAAATTTAAAAATGCCTGGCAGTGAGCTGGTTTAAATCATTTCAATACATTGGACACGTGTGAACATTTTAGAATGGAGAAAAAAATGTTTGAAGCTGAAATGTTATACTTTTTTATATCTGTTAGTAGTGCTGCTAATCATTTGTTAATGAGCAATGGCAAGAGATTCATTTTCTTAATGTGACAGGGGCTAGGTGTGGTTGAGGCGAACCTACGTCGATGTGGCTACCTCACACCCAAGACCCATGCACTAAGAAAATTTATTAAGGATCGTTTGACAGGGGTTGCACTTATTGGTTGCGTGCAACCCTCTCAGCAGCAGATTTAGCAATTCAAACAACACAAAGCCTTATACAGATCAACATTTAATACTACCGAACACCCAGGCAGTGTTCATAGACTTTGTGTCATGTCTTTGTTCTTCTTCTACCCACAACAGGGCGCCTCGTTTAGTTTTCTCTTGTCTGGACTGATACTTAAAAAAGGCAGCTGCGTTCGTTCGTTCGTTCGTTCGTTTGTCTGCTATGTTGCAGTTATACCCTGTTCAACCTGAAAGTTGGTTATAATTGGGGTATATTGTGTGTTAAGTTCTTTGGTGCTAGTCGAATGTTAGTCCTGAAAAAGACTGGTCCTGAAAAGGACCACTAGCTGGCTGTCTGGATTCCTCTTTGTTTGTCCGTTTGTGGTGCCGTGTCGCGTTCATGGTGTTTTTTATGTCCTGCCTCACTATCTGGCTTGTTTGGTTTTGTGTGTTTTTACGCTCCTAGTTTCTGTTTCTATTGTCTTCCTGCTCTCCTGTATCTGTGAAAGTGCTTTTTCTATTATCGTTGGTAGTAGCGGTTTTAGCGTTTCTTCGATGATTTCTTCTTCTGTTTGGTTGTTCGTTTTAGTTTCTCGCGTGTTGTTTGATGAAATTTCCCCAATGGCTATTCTTTCTGCTTCTATTCTTTTGAGGATTTCTGCGTTTTCCTCTTTCAGATCTGACAGCTTCTTGACATCTGCTTCTACCTGCTGCTGGATTCTTTTCATTTCTTCCATCATGTGTTTTATGTTCTGTATATCTATCGCATCTTCTCAACTGTCAGTTTTATCCTCGGGGGTCTGCCTGCTTCTAGTTTCGACCTGGAGTTTCATTTTCAATCGTTTGACTTCAGCGGTCAGCTTGTGTAACTGTCGTCTGTCAATCGTGTGCTGTTTTTCTGTAACCTCCGCAGCCACTTTGTGCTTTGCCTCTCTGAAGGGGATGTTTTTGGAAACCGCTTCCTTCAGGATACTCTTAGTTTCCTGGAACATCGGGCAGCCTCGGTATCTTGCCCCGTGGTTTCCGAGGCAGTTTGCACAGATACGGTTTGGATTTATGGCCTTGTAATTTTGATCGTCCTTCGCCTTGGGACAGTCGCGATATGGGTGGCTACCCGCACAATACCGACAAACTGCATCTCTCCTGCACGTTTTCTTTGTGTGTGAAAACTGCTGGCAGTTAGAGCACTGCATGACCGGAGGGATATATGCCTCTGTCCTTTTTGAAGTCGTTTCGAGCGTCAGTCTCTCAGGTCTTGTCAACCCTTCAATGGTTATTACAATCAAGTTTGTGTCTTTGTTGTCCCATGTTTTGTGCCTTTCGACCTGCGTAAATTTGACGTCTGCGTTTTTGGTCTGTAGTTTGTTGTGAAGCTCGTTAGCGGGCCATCTGGTGTCCACCCCTCTTACGACAAACTTCTTTGTGGTCTTGTGTTTTTCCACCACCACTTTTATCTGGTGGAGCAACTGCACTTCTTTTGGACCGGTCTCCAGATCTGTCATCAGCGAAGTGGTTGTTGTAGTTTTGTTAAGGGAAAGCACGACTCTCTTTTCGTGCTTCCTTACTTTAGAGATGCCTCTCCTGCCAGTTATTGTCTCGAGGATGCAGATCACTTTGTCATCTGGTAGGGCCCTGAGTGAGGCCTCGCCTCCAGACATCTGCGTGATCTTAACGATCCTCTCTATTGCATCTGTGTCGCCTTTTTTGCTAGCCTCTGTTCCCTCTTTCCTTCTCCGGTCCCGGTCAGGACTAGAATCAAGCTTTGGTGGCGATTTTATTGTCTTCGGATTTTGGAGCAGCTTCTCTTGGGTAGCCACAGCTGTCAACTCGGCATCGTGTGGTGGTGTCATCGGTGTTTGGTGCATCTTCTCTGCGGTAGACAGGGTTTCTGCTGACGATTCGGGTACGAGTGGTGGTGGCCACATGGTTCTAAGCTCCTGTCTTCTTTTCTCTCTTCTTTCCATCATCTGCTCCAGCTGTTGTAACGCTCTCATCATTTCTTCACGTTCTGGGTCTTCATCATCTTGGCCAGGGACGTTTGCATCTGCCCTTTTCTCTCTTCTTTCCGTCATCTGCTCCAGCTGTTGTAATAAATATTCTTCACGTTCTGGGTCTTCATCATCTAGGCCAGGGACGTTTGCATCTGCCCTCTCCTCTGCCTCGCAAGGAGTCGGGCCACTCAGACTCTCAGTCGGCCCGACACACGTCACAGCTAACTCAGTCGTCGTGTTAAGAGTTGGAGAAGGACCGGTCCCGGCACGAGTACTTGGGGCAGTCTTGCTCTCTGGCTGTCTGTCTTTGTTGTTTGTGGTTTTGTTATTCCCCTGGCTGTTCAGCGCTGGTGTAGACCTTCCTCTTTTTGGCGTGTGGTTTATTTCGGACAATTTTGACGATAATGTGATCTTTTCTCGAATAGTGGCGTCCTGAGAAGGACGTTGGTGTCTTGTTCGATGAAAAGAAATGAAAGGCCGCTGCTTGTTGTTGTTGTTTTGATGAGTTGATGGGTGGAGAGCGGGCATTTAACAGCTGACCATTATTGCCTCTTCTCGTTCCATCTTGGTCTACCCTGTTCAACCTGAAAGTTGGTTATAATTGGGGTATTTAGTGTCATTTTATTTACTGATTTTGTATTAAATTTAGATAACTATTGTCTTTTGCAGTTGCTGATTTTTATTTATATTAGTACCGGTATTTGTCCATTTTATTTTCTCTTTTGTATTGTTTATAGATAACTATTGTCCTTTACGCTTGGTTTTGATTTGTATTAGTTTTTGTTCTTTTTGAGTTGCTGCCCTTTTATATATATATATATATATATATATATATATATATATATATATATATATATATATATATATATATATATATATATATATATATATATATATATATATATATATATATATATATATATACCTATTTGTCTTTCCTTGTCCCATGAGTAGTTAGTTAGTTTTTTGTTAATGCTTTGTTAGTTCTTGCTGCTTAATTTCTATTTAGTTGGATGTTTTTTCTGTAGTACTAACCTTAAATGTTTTCCTTTGTTTTATGTATATATCTTTTAAGTATTAATTGGGCATCTCTTGGGGCATCTATACTTAAGACCCTATCACCTGTTAAGTCTATATTGTGATTTCTATAGTAAGTTTTTAATTCAAGTCTTTGTTGTTCATACTTTTTACAGTGGATCAGGTAGTGGTCTATGTCATTCTCTTCCTGACATTCTTGGCAGAGTGGTTCTTCTATCATAAAGTATGCTGCATTGAGACGGAGACGCCACAGTTTTTTGTTCGATAGTATCTTTAATTCTTCTCTGACCTGGCACGTCCTTGTTGGTTCTTTTAGCAGTTTGAACGCGTGTTTGCCTTTTCTACTTTTCTTCCATGTTGTCTTCCATTCCTCGTTTATAGTTATCTTCACTGGCTCTTGATCTCCGACTTCCCAGTCCTGCTCTTATTTTGTTTTTACTTGTTCTTCCATTCTTGGCATTCTGGTCTGCCAACTCGTTGCCAGCAATACCTATGTGTGCTGCTACCCACACTAGCCTCACACTACATCCTCTGTTCCCTAGTGATGTATTAATTGCTAGAATTTCTTCCTTTATGTCTGGCCGGCTGCATTTACCTGGGTGTTCTATTGCTTGTAGTGATGATAGTGAGTCTGTAAATATTGTAACAGCTTCTGGTGCGTTATCTTCGATTATTTCTAGACTTTTAAGAATTGCTACCATCTCTGCGGTAAAAATCGAAGCCCCTTCAGTTACACTGTAGCTCTTTTTAACTCCCCATTGTGGTATTACAACTCCGGCACCTAGTTGTCCACTGTGACCCTTGGATCCATCAGTGTAGACGGCCAGACTTTGTTTAGTTAGTTGATCTATGAACTTTCTACTTATCATTTTGGCTTCCTTATCTTCTATGTTTTGTTTGATCTTTTCAGTAAGTGAGTAGTCTATAATTGGTGTTTTTAGTTCCCAGGGTGGTATTTTGCTTCTGTATTTATTACTATTTTCAATTGTGTTTGATAGTTCTTTGAGCTGCGTTAGATCTTCTATAGTTCTCCACCCTGTTGGATATCTATCTTTATTTAAGGGTACATCCCATACACTTGGTTGGTTTTTGACAAATGCTTTATGTGCTGGGTGGGTCACTTCTTGTGCTACTTTACTCCAATAATTTAATCTTAGTTCTTTCCGTCTTAGACCAAGGGGAGGTATGCCAAGAGCTACTTCTAGCGCTTCTACTGGTGTCGATATAAATGCACCTGTAATGGTTCTCATGGCTGCATTTTGAATCCTGTCCAGTTTTGCTTTGTTAGAAGCTGCAGCTGAGTCATAGACTATGCTGGCATAATCCAGTTTCCCCCCTGATGAAAGACTTGTAGAACATAAGCATTATTTTATTGCCCCCCCCCCCCCCCCCCCCATCCATTGCCTTTTACAATCCTTAGTATATTTAGGGGTCCCCTACAGCTTTCTACCAAATTGTCTATATGTTTATTATAATTTATTTGTTTATCTAAAGTTATGCCCAGAAATCGTGTTGTTAAGGATGTACATATTTTCTGCCCTTTAATGGTTATATTGATTTTATTATTTTTTTTTAAATTTCCTTTGCTGAATATCATACCTACTGTTTTGTTTACATTAATTTGGAAGCCCCAACTTTTCATCCACTCTGAAACTTTGTCTAATTGGTTTTGTAGTTTTTTGTAAACATGGTCCAAGTTTTTTCCAGATCGCCAAATGGCACAGTCATCTGCAAATTGTGATACTGCATTCTTAATGTCGTTAAATTTATCTGCTAAATCATTTACAGCTATAGTGAAAATTGAAGGTGAAATCACTGATCCCTGAGGAATCCCATTCTGTTGTTCATATATATCTGACTTATCATTGTTTACATGTACAGCAAAATACCTGTCCTGGAAAAAGTTTTCTAGATACCTATAGGTTTTACCAGTAATGCCAATCTTTTTCATTTTGTAAAGAGCTCCTTCTCGCCAGCATTCAACATATGCTCTAGCTACATCTAGAAAGACTGCTACTGTTTTCTCTTTTCTCTTGAACCCTAGCTTTACATCGTGTTCTAATCTTACAAGCTGGTCTACTGTACTTCTGTCTGCTCTAAACCCTGACTGGTTTGGGCTATATAACTGATTTGTTTCCAGGTAGAATTTAATTCTTTTGTTAACAACAGTTTCCAGTATTTTACCTAGTTGTGATGTTAAGGAGATAGGCCTATATGAACTTACATCATGGGCTTCCTTATTGGGTTTTAGGATGGGTACTATCATAGCTACTTTCCATGCTTTTGGTATTTTTCCTAAGCCCCAGATTTTGTTGTAAAGGGAAGTTATTATGTTTATACTTCTTTTGTGTACTTTCTTAAGGATTTCATAACTAAGTATATCTTTCCCTGAGGCAGTATTAGATTTATCTTTTATTGCATTAGTTACTGCTTCCTCTGTTATATCAGCATCTAAATAGTTTGTTTCACTATCTGGTCTGGTAGTTCTTTTGAAAACTGTATTCTAAGTCTTTCTCGTCTCTCATTTTCTTTCTGTCCAAGACTACTTTTTGCACTGACTTTATAGAAATACTCGGCAAGGGCATTGGCTTTTTCTTTATCTGTTTCTGCTGTCTTTGGTAGTTTGATTGTTGGCATTATTGTTTTCTTATTGTTCACTTTGATTGCCTTAAGCTTTTTCCATACTTCTTTAATTTGAGTGCTAGGTTTAAAAGACTGACAAAACTCCTTTCAGTTAGTTTCTTTGGCTTTAAATATTATTCTGTTAGATTCATTCCTAATAAGTTTATATTCATCATAGTTTTCTTCTGTTCTGTTATTTCTATATTTTTGTAAGGCCCTTTTTCTTCTCTCATCCTGAAAGGCCGCTGCTTTTTTTCCTTGCGTCTGTTATTTTGCTGTAATACCCTGTTCAATCAAAGCCCATTGAATGGTTACAAACGGTTATATTGGGGTATATAGTGTGTTAACATCTTCGCTGGTATCACTTTCCTAGTCCTGGAATTGACTGGCCCTGAAAAGGACCACTAGCTGTCTGTTTGGTCCCTACTCGTTGTTGTCTGTTTCGGCTGTGTGTTGTTCATGACTGTCTTTATTATATTTGGTAAGAGGTCCTTTATGGTTTCGGTGATTATTTTGTCTTCCGCTTCTTTTCTTCTTTCTTGATAGCTTTTTGGAAGGCGTTCCTCTACGGTTTCGGTGGTTATTTTGTCTTTAGTGTCTTTGCTTCTTTCTCGTCCTTGATTGTGTTTTGTTACGATATCCTCGATGATCCTTCTCTCTGTTTCAATTTTCTTGAGGATTTCTTCGTTCTCTTCCTTTAGCTCTGCGAGTTTAGCGATGTCGACTTCTATTTGGTGTTGAATGGTTTTCATGTCCTGTAACATTGCCTGGGCGCTCTGTAAGGCTCCTATTGTTTCGTCTCTTATGGTTCCTGTGTCTTCGTTGTGCTGTCTGTTCTTCTCGACTTTGAGTTGTTGTTTTAAGTCTCGCACCTCTGTGGTTAATTTTACAAGCTGGGCTATTGTGTGCTGCTCCTGTTTTGCCATGCCACCTGAAGCCACTCGGTGCCTTGCTACTCTGGAGGAGATGTTTTTGGTTACAGATTCCTTCAGTATGGCCTTTGTTTCATAGAAGGTCGGACAGCCACGGTATCTTGCTCCGTGGTTCTCAAGACAGTTTGCGCAGGTTCTGTTGGAGTTGCGCACTTTATAGTTGTTATTATTTTTCGCATGAGGACATTCATTGTAAGTGTGACTTCCCGCACAGTATCGACAAACTGCCTCTCTCCTGCATGTTTTCTTAGTGTGCGAGAATTGTTGGCAGTTTGAGCACTGCATAACAGGAGGAATGTACTCTTCTGTTTTTTGACATCTATCGTCTAGGTTAAGTTGACTTGGTCTTGAAGACCCTTCAATAGTTATGATAACCAAGTTGGTGTCCTTCTTGTCCCATTTTTTCAGTCTTTCCACCTGTGTTATTGTGATATTCTTGTTTTCTGTTTGCAGGCGGCTGTAGACTTCTTGTGTAGATCTATTGTTGTCGACCCCTCTTACAACTATTTTTTGGGTCTTCTTGAAGATCTCCACAGTAGGTTTTATCTGGTGGGGCAGCTGCACTTCTTTGTGTCCGGACTCTAGTTCGATCAACAGTTGGTTTGTCTTCTCCGTGTTATTTAGAGTTAATGTAACTCCGTTGTCGTGTCTTGAAACTTTAGATATGCTCCTCCTGCCCGTTATTGCCTCAAGGATACCGATTACTTTATCGTCGGGTAGGGCCCTGAGCGAGACCTCACCTCCAGACATCTGAGTGATCTTAATTATCCTCTCCTGTAGTGCCACGTTAGAAACGGCATTTTGTTGCTTGCGAAGTTGGCACGTTCCAACTTCTGTCTCAGATTGAGCGTGTGGTCTGCGGGACGGATTCACATTCTGCTTCATTGTCTGTCTCTGATCTCGTTTTACCGAAGTTGCCTGGGCACTGCATGATGGAGACTCGACTATGACATCTCGTTTTGGCGGTAGATTTGCTTTGTCAGGTTTCAAAGCATTGTTACCCTCTGTCGTCGATGTTTTGTGGCCGTGTTTTGCAGATGCTGTCTGGTCACTGCAAAATGGGGCCCCTGCCTCGACATCTTGTTTTAGCGGTGATGTTGCTATGTCTGGTTTCGGAGCTTGGTTGTTCTCTGCCTTCGAAGCTTTGGTTCGCTCATCGGACGTAGTGTCAAAGGTTGCGTTGTTCGGCTTCTGAGAGGGACCGGCCCCGACG
Organism: Oreohelix idahoensis; assembly: GCA_024509875.1. Lineage (NCBI taxonomy): Eukaryota > Metazoa > Mollusca > Gastropoda > Stylommatophora > Oreohelicidae > Oreohelix > Oreohelix idahoensis. Next base: position 40,866 of record JAMPIV010001529.1, read on the forward strand.
CTAGGAGTTGGGGCAGTCGTGCTCTACGGCTGACTTTCTTTGTTCTGTGCAGATTCTTGTTTGCTGATGCTGACAAGTGTTTGAGGGCTTCTATAGATTGTCGTAAATTTTTCTGAGAGAGTTCTGATGGATATTGGTCCCTTTAGAGTGTAGAATGATAGTGAAGGCGCTGTGAGAATAAGGATTTAGGAAAGTGCAAAGGTTACAAAATACAAAAATGACAAGGGGGGGTAGGGGTTTTTTTTTGGAGAAGTATCCAATACACCTTTCCCACTTGTATTTACTAACAGAAAAAACCCGGTCCCAAAGACAAGGAGGGGGGGGGGGGGGATGATGATGATCCGAGATAGGCAATTTAACCCAATGGTAAATTGATTACTCTGAGGCAAGGGGTTACAGTGATAAGGGGGTAGAGGAAAAGCTAGGGTTCTCAAATGTTTCCCTTTATTCAACAAAACTTTACGGAAGGGGGGAATGAACACCGTTAAACAATCCCGCTAGGAGAAATCCCGTACAATGAATACTTACTACTACTTACGTAGTCGTTCCCCTTCTACCGTGAGGTGTAGAGGTTTGGAAGAGAGAGCGCCAGACCACTCCACCAGCCGTCCCCCTCCCAGCCCGGTTCCACTCCAGTCCTCGGTCCTTCAAAGACCGTCCAATGTTGTCCCCCACAGCGGACTCTGGGCCGCCCCGGAGGTATGGACCCCTGGCTCCCCGCCTCCCACGCCCGCCGTGGCAGCCGATCTTCTCCCATTCTGCAGACATGGCCAAACCATCCCAGCTGGAACTGTTCCATCCGGGTCTGCAGCGGGTCGGACCCTAGGCCCTGACGGATTGTCTGGCCGCGGACCATGTCTCCTCTTGTCACCCCAACCACCTTCCCCAGACACCTCACCTCCGAAGCCTGGACCTGGACCTAGCGGGCCGCAGTCATTGCCCACGACTCGCATCCACACGTCAAGACTGGGACACAGGTGGAGCGGCACACAGCCATCCCCGCCCTCCCACCAACCTCTCTCCCGCCGAGGAATCCTCGATTTACGGCCTGAAAAAGTCTCCCAGCCGCCGCCCCCCGAGCGGCCAACCCTCCCCCGATGCTTCCCCCTCGGTCCACAACAGCTCCGAGATATTCAAAGTGGTCGACCCGCTCCAGGACCCGCTCTCCCAACCCAATCTGATGCCTCCTTTCCTCTCGCGATATCAGCATGGATTTTGTTTTAGAGCTGCTTATGACCATCCCTCTCTTCTCCAGCTCTTCCTTCCAGACTTGCAGGTTGGATTGGAGATGTGCCTCTGATTTACAATGAATACAATACCCCTTAATACTAGGACGAACTAATTATAAGGGTTAAAAAAAAAAGATTAAATCTCCTGTCATTCAAAAACATGCTTGGGCTGGCCAGCACACACAGTCACACACACAGACTTACCAAGTTGTGAATTCTGGCACTTTAGGAATTTTACAACAGCAGCTAATACCGTAGAAGAATGGAAATTGTCTTTTTATTTCTTCTGTGTCAGGCCCCAGATTTAACGAGGTGGGCTGGTAGCTAATAGTCTCAAAAAATCGCCAGACGGTGAAGCGTAAAGTCTACTGTTGGTTTGTTAGATAAAAGTTCCTAATGAATGGCACAGGCACTTGGCTAGGTGTGAGGTATGGTGCGGTTTCTAAGATGGGCACAGCTGGTGGAGATAACTTTATTTTGCCGTAATGTCACAAACTACAAAACATTGAGGTAAGTTCTTCAGGGGGTGGTAAAATCCAATGATTTTGCTTGACAGACAGTGCCAGGGAAATCTATGTTCTTTCTCATCAATTGAGTAATAAGTAAAATGACTGCGACTGGCAACTGTTCATCTCCAGTTTAAGTTTGTTTTTTTTTAAACTTTCTGAAGTTGGATTTTAAAACAGTCTTTGGGTGTGCTTTGTTTCTGGAAAAACTTCAGGTAGCTGAATCTCACAGGATCGCCACAAAGATTAAATTTTAAAATGGTTATAAGTTGCTGGAGTTTTCGACTGTGTTGGCAGGGCTCAGTGTATAATTAATTAATTGCTGGGATGCAAGGTCGAAAGATCAATTCTGTATAGAAGATAAAACATGAAATGCAATAAAATCATATTAAGATCTAACGCACGATACATTTACCGTTAGACTATTTTCTGCATCCGCGTCTTTAATTAATAAATCAAGAAAAAACTCTCCGTGAGGTTAATAGTTAAAAGCACATCTATTTATACAGAACTAAACTGTATTAAAGTTATTATTCCCTTAATCGGCTGCACAGTTAATTTACGCGGCTATTGTATTAGGAAATAAACTTATAGATGTAACATTTAGTTTGCACTAGAACTTTGAAAATTGGTTTATTTAATAAGGTTAAATTTACACCACAATCCAGTGAAATAAAATGAAATAACTAGACCACTGATCACTCGAAGCTAATGTATAAATTACCGTCTGCACAGAAAAAGAATTCACTCCAATAGCCAACAATTTAGATGAAATCTAGCAGGAATTTAACTATATGCTAGTGAATTTTAGAATTCTGCCAGGACGAATGATAAAGTTGCCCTTTTCAGATTCTGTATATATCTAAAAGGAATGTAAGTTAAATGGGTCGTGTGAAAATTTCGCACCTCTTCAGATCCCAGGGAAAGTCGAAGTTATTTAGCCGCCATGCTAACCGCGATGGCCCGACTGGCTTCCGATCTTCGTTCGTCTTAGGCTGCTCGCACGAGGATGTGAAATTTCTGCGAGACTAGCCTCGTTCGCGGTGAGTTTCCTGATTCCTCAGATCGTATCAGCTACGCTGAGCGCTCCGTCTCTCCCGTTCCATAGTCTTTCGGGCAAGTCTGCCGGTTGCCACAGAGGTGCGAAGTCTGCAAGAAGCTTTCTTTTGACCGCTCGTGTTCGTCTTGCGAACGGTTCAGTGTTCGCACGGAGATGCTAAATTTCTGCTTCTCTGTTCTGCGGATCGTCTTTGACTGCTTTGATCATAGCCGCTACTCTTCGTTGATGAAAAGTTACAACAATACTGATGTTCAGGGGTTCTAATGTTATGAAAAGCTAAAGTCACTTTAATCATCCATCAAATCAGTGAAAATTCACTTGACAAACGTCACAATCGTCCCCACTTTTAGACATGAAACCATTTTTCATGTTTCCTTCTTGACAATGGAGGTGACCTGATTGGTGACTTTAGGATGAGTGGTATCTTCAGTTTGCTCTTCTTCCTCTGTAGACCAGTTTCTACTCAAGAAGTCAGCTCCGACATTCTGTTTTCCTGGAATATATTCCACTTTGAAGGAATAAACGCTCAATAATAAGGCCCAGCGCATAATCCTTGCGTTGAATTCCTTATTGGCACCAAGGAAAGCTAATGGAGCGTGGTCGGTTTGTACTGTGAAAGAAGTACCATACAGGAACTCATGATGGCGTCTGATGCCATGAATCAGAGCGAGACATTCTCTTTCAACGACACTGTAGTTGCGTTCAGCCTTGTTCAGTTTCCGGCTGCCGTAAGCTACTGGGAATAGCATATTCGGGTCACTGTCCTCGGCTTGCAACAATGTTGACCCGATGCCCTGACCTGACGCGTCCACTCTCAGTACGAAAGGTTTCTTAAAGTCAGGTAACCTTAGAATGGGGTATGCCGACAACTGTCCTTTCAAAGTGCTGTATGCATGTTCGCACTTTTGATCCCACCTGACCTTATCAGGACAGCCTTTCTTGGTGAGGTCAGTCAGAGGTGCTGTCAGTCCATTGAAGTTCTCGATGTATTTCTGATAATATGCACAGTGATAGGAAGGAACGCACGACTTTCTTCGTTCGATGCCTTTTAGCTGCAGCTATGTTCTCCACGTTCTTCTTAATAGGCCAACTACAACCGTGGGAAATAGTATGCCCCAGTAAGTCAAGCTTCTCAAATCCGATGAGACATTTGCTAGGTCTGGCTGTGAGACCAGTTTCCTGTAATTTCCTGAGGAGCATAGCAACCGTAGCAATATGTTCTTCGTAGCTTTCCGATGCAATTAAAATGTCATCCATGAAATTATGGATATAGGGACTTTGCAAGGGTTCTAAAAGCTTTCTCACCATCCTGGTAAACACTCCTGGTGCGTTATGCAAACCGAACGGCATCACGTTAAATGTGTAATGTCCTTCACTAGTGTTGAAAGCTAGCAAAGGTTTAACTTCCTCCTTGACTGGTATTTGATAGTAACCTTTACTGAGGTCAATCTTGGAGAAAATTGTTGCCATGCTGAGCTTGGTGAACAACTCAGAAACAGTTTGGAGCGGTTCGGGCTGGAATTCCGTTACAGCGTTTAGCAACCGGTAATCAATACACAGCCGAACTTCTTTATTGGGCTTCTGCAACAGCACTACACTCGAACTGTAAGGAGATGTAGACTCGCTGATAATTCCTGCCTGACGCAGATTGTCTATTTCTCCGCAAAGTGCATCAGCTTTGGCGTACGGAATGGGGTACACTCTGGTTCGAACCGGGGTCTCGTTTGTTAATTTCATGTCATATTCGATGAGATTTGTTCGACCAGGTACATCCGTTAAGACTGCACTGTACTGCTTTAGTAGCGCCCTGGTTTCTGTTTGTTGGTCTACTGAGAGATTGTCGCCGAACTTGAAATCTTTAAAGGATTCTGTGGGTTGCAGTGGATACTCCATGCAACCATCATCATCATCCTCGTCTTCCGTTGCTATGGCCACAGCCAGGAGATGCTCGGAGGTTGGCACTGGTCTTTCCAGATATTTGTTTAGCAGATTTATGTGAAAGACGTTCTCGTTTTCTTTAATGGAGATCTTGTAATTAGTACGTGAGATCTTTTTAAGGACGGTAAACGGCCCTTGCCATCCGATGCGAAGTTTATTGCTTCCGGTTGGAAGTAGCAACAAAACTTTCTCCCCTGGTTGTAGTTCTCTCTCTTTTGCAGCTTTGTTGTATCTTTTAGCATGTTTAGCGCGGGCTTTCGTAAGGTTGGTCGTAGCTAGATCCCATCCTAGCTTTAACCTTTCCTTGAGCTCAGATACATATTTGCTTACAGAGACGACTGTCTCGTCAGCCTTTTGGTCTGTCGGGGACCGAAGTAAGGCTTCTAGTGGCCACTTAATAGGTCTGCCAAATAAAAGTGTAGCAGGTGGGAATCCCGTAGACGCTTGGGGTACCTCTCGGTAGGCGAATAAGGCAGCCGATATATATAGGTCCCAGTCTTCCGGTTTCTCCTGACCCAGCTTACGTAACATGGTGGTGAGGCTGCTATTAAAACGTTCCACGAGCCCATGTTCGGCCGGATGGTAGGGACTTGTGTGGATATGTTTGGCCCTCATGATCTTAAAGATCTCCTCCATTAACAGGCTTCAGAATTGGGATCCGTTGTCCGTCAAAACTTGTTGAGGGAATCCCAACCGTGTAAAGATTTGCACGAGGGCTTCTGCAACATGCTTGGAATCTGTGCATGTTAGCGGTACAGCTTCGGCCCACATTGTGCAAGTGTCGACTAAGGTCAGGGTGAACCTTTTCCTTCTTTTGGTCATTTCCAGGGGTCCAATGATGTCGACTACAACCTGTTGAAATGGGGTCACCACTACTGGTGCATCACCCATGGGAATAAAGGGTGTTCTATGCTTGGGTGCCATCCGTTGGTACTGGGCGCAGGATTTCACATACCTGATAATGTCAGAGTTCATTCCTGGCCACCAATAGTGGGTTTTTATTCGCTGAATAGTGGCGTTTTGTCCCATATGTCCGCTAAAGGGAAGAGAGTGCCCCATTTCTAAGATCTGGCTTCTGTACTGCGTCGGTACTAGGAGCTGGTTATTCCCCGTGTCTGGGTTGCCCGTTCTACGATACAATACGCCATTCTTAGAAAAGATGTCTCCGTTGTGTCTGGGGTCCTTAGCCATGGGCAGTTTTCTAAAGCAGAGCTCCAGAGTAGGGTCCTTTTGTTGCGCCTCCTTCAGTTCATTCGGCAACAAATTTGGCGCAGGCTCCCTCTCCTTCTTGGCTTGCCCTCTTGTGGTTATCGCTGCCAAAATCGGCTCCTTTGGTCTCCCAATAAACACATATCTACATCCCAGGATAACTGGGTAGATAGGATCATCCATAATGGCCACTTTAATAACGCCTCTGACAAAATCAGAGTGTATTTCTACCAGTGCGATAGGAAGCGTCCTGGGTGCATCACTCTTGAAAACTCCACTAAGTTTGACGGTTTCCTCTGTCTCCTGACCTGGTTTGACTAGGTGCCTAGCGACAATACAACTAAAGCTTAGTCCAGTGTCAAAAAGACAAGTAGTAGAGGTACCATTCAAAAGTACAGTTCCTCGCGTTGAGGGTCGGTCCCCCTCAGGTTGAGAATCACTGACATTGACTCTACCTTTCGAGGCTGTATGCAAACATCCGATGCGGTTTGGACCGGTTTGTTTGCCCTGATCAGACGTTCCTGGTGTAGGGGTCTTCCCTTTTCCTAGACCTTGGTGGCCGCGCTGCCACGTAGGCTTGGTGGGTTAATCAGGAGTATTATTTGGGGGGTATCGGGTTTTGTAGAATTTCGATTTTTCCTGGGAAAGTCTCTGGTTATTATTATCTCGTTGGTTATAATGTTGAGAAGGATTGGAAGAATAGGATGACTGCTCTAGATTTTGTTTTCGAGATGGCTGATCTGTGGGTTTACGTTTAGTGCTGGGAAGTTCGGCCATTGCATTGCTATAGCGTTCGGCCTTATTGAGGATGTCCTCAAGCCTGACTGCCCCCTGTTCAGCCAAAAATCTACGTGTTTCATTCGACAAAGTGGACTTTATCTGCTCCACAAGAACAAGTTCGAGGAGTCCCTCATGTGAAAGAGGTAATTCAGATAGTTCAATGCACTTTGTCAGATAACCCGTGAGACGTGAAGAGAACTGGGGAAATGTTTCCGTGCTCTCTTTTCGGCTGTTTCTGAACAACTGCAGAAACTTTCGGGCAGTCATCTCAAACCGCTCTAGCAAGGCCTTCTTCAGCATGTCGTAATCATGTTGGTTCGGTCCCAGCTTTGTGTATACGTCATAAGCATTGCCTTTCAGCGACGTTGAGAGTTTAAGTGCCCAGCGGGAACTCTCTAACCAACACAGATTGGCGAGCCTCTCGAATTTTTCTAGGAAGCTGTCAATTTTTTCGTTAGGGCTAGGAAAAGACTCTAAAGCAAAAGACATAGCTGTTAATTGGGCAGATTGAGTACTGGAGAGATCCACTGACTGAGACTGGGGTGAAGACGGCTCTCCATTATTTGAAGTAGAGGCACCCCGACTCTCTAAAGCCATGAGCGCCAATTCGTGCTGTCTCTCTCTCTCTCTCTTCACGTTGTCTCTCCTTTTCTCTTTCCCTGCGGGCTTCCATTTCTGCCTCAATTTTCTTATGTTCCAATAGGCGGTCTTCCGCTTCTTTCATATCTTCCCTCTCCTGTGCTTCTCTCCTCTATGCTCTCTCTTTCTCTTCCTTCCTCTCAGCTTCTGCTCTCTCTTTCTCTTCCTTTTCCTCAGCTGCTGCTCTCTGTTGCTCCGTGTCATATATTTCCAGCTCCTGGTTGACAAACGCGTTTGCAGCTTCTGCGTCTAATCCTTATTCTTTTGCTTCCAGCCTCAAGATGGATCTCATCTTAATTCTCTCGGCCATGCCAAAGAACTGGATGCTTCTAAGACTAGAGAATAGTAAGAAAGAACAAGAAGGGAAAAAAACTCAAAGCCGCAACAAGAAAAAAACACAAAGTATAAATTTACTTGTGTTACCTCCTACTATGTAATGTGCAAACTTATCGCTGCTGTTTTCTGGCAATTAAGGCTCTAAAAGCAAGCGACTAATGCCACTAAAATGGTAAGTTACACTGGAAAAAATTTACTTTTACTAAAAGTAGAGAAAAATTTATGAAAAACAATTTAAAGGAAAAAAAAAATTTCCTGAAATTTTAATTCTCCGCTAAGTAACTCCGCCCTCTCTGAAGTCAGTTATGAGTTAGAGACGATATTAACATGATCATAAAAATCAGAATAAGCGTCTTTAGCGTAGCTCAGCTCTTTCTAACTTCAAAAGAACCTATGTGATCGTTAAACAATCACGCAATCCCAGCAATTATATAACAAAATTTTCAATTTTCTCTGCCAGAGAATACAAAGGTGACAAATATTTTATTATCACTAACTTCCTGCTCCTGTGGAAAGAAATAAACCTGTAATAATTATTGTGTGGTCGGCCCAAATACTGAAAGGCTTGGTCTAGGGGAGGTAATAACTTTTAAAGATTATACCCTACTTCACAAAGACAATCAACCACACTCTATTTAAACTAGGCTCAGAATCCGGGACGAGCTAACCATTTATTGTCGTAAATTTTTCTGAGAGAGTTCTGATGGATATTGGTTCCTTTAGAGTGTAGAATGATAGTGAAGGCTCTGTGAGAATAAGGATTTAGGAAAGTGAGGTAGTAGATTCACAAGTGCTGGGAAGAGTGAGGACAGTCTTGTTTTACGACAATAATTATCTCTCAAAACTACTCCTACCACTCTTCTGAGCAAACAATTGTTTGTCAGTTCCAGTCACTCAGGCGCACACACCGATTTGGTGATTCTGACGCTCAACGTACATGAATACCGACTACAATAACAAATATGGGAAATGTTGGATTTGGCCAGCCGACACAACTGCTAAGAAGTTTTATCACTTTTATTTAGCATAAAAATCAAGTCACAAATAATTATTAATTTACATGAAGAAATCAAAGGTTACAAAATACAAAAATGACAAGGGGGGTAGGGTTTTTTTTTTTTAGAGAAGTATCCAATACACCTTTCCCACTTGTATTTACTAACAGAAAAAACCCGGTCCCAAAGACAAGGAGGGGAGGGGGTGATGATGATGATCCGAGATAGGCAATTTAACCCAATGATAAATTGATTACTCTGAGGCAAGGGGTTACAGTGATAAGGGGGTAGAGGAAAAGCTAGGGTTCTCAAATGTTTCCCTTTATTCAACAAAACTTTACGGAAGGGGGGAATGAACACCGTTAAACAATCCCGCTAGGAGAAATCCTGTACAGTGAATACAATGCATTTAATACTAGGACGAACTAATTATAAGGGTTAAAAAAAAAGATTAAATCTCATGTCATTCAAAAACACGCTTGGGCTGGCCAGCACACACAGTCACACACACAGACTTACCAAGTTGTGAATTCTGGCACTTTAGGAATTTTACAACAGCAGCTAATACCGTAGAAGAATGGAAATTGTCTTTCTATTTCTTCTGTGTCAGGCCCCAGATTTAACGAGGTGGGCTGGTAGCTAATAGTCTCAAAAAATCGCCAGACGGTGAAGCGTAAAGGCTACTGTTGGTTTGTTAGATAAAAGTTCCTAATGAATGGCACAGGCACTTGGCTAGGTGTGAGGTATGGTGCGGTTTCTAAGATGGGCACAGCTGGTGGAGATAACTTTCTTTCGCCGTAATGTCACAAACTACAAAACACTGAGGTAAGTTCTTCAGGGGGTGGTAAAATCCAATGATTATGCTTGACAGACAGTGCCAGGGAAATCTATGTTCTTTCTCATCAATTGAGTAATAAGTAAAATGACTGCGACTGGCAACTGTTCATCTCCAGTTTAACTTTTTAAAAAAAAAAACTTTCAGAAGTTGGATTTTAAAACCGTCTTTGGGTGTGCTTTGTTTCTGGAAAAACTTCAGGTAGCTGAATCTCACAGGATCGCCACAAAGATTAAATTTTAAAATGGTTATAAGTTGCTGGAGTTTTCGACTGAGTTGGCAGGGCTCAGTGTACAATTAATTAATTGCTGGGATGCAAGGTCGAAAGATCAATTCTGTATAGAAGATAAAACATGAAATGCAATAACATCATATTAAGATCTAATGCGCGATACATTTACCGTTAGACTATTTTCTGCATCCGCGTCTTTAATTAATAAATCAAGAAAAAACTCTCCGTGAGGTTAATAGTTAAAAGCACATCTATTTATACAGAACTAAACTGTATTAAAGTTATAATTCCCTTAATCGGCTGCACAGTTTATTTACGCGGCTATTGTATTAGGAAATAAACTTATAGATGTAACATTTAGTTTGCACTAAAACTTTGAAAATGGGTTTATTTAATAAGGTTAAATTTACACCACAATCCAGTGAAATAAAATGAAATAACTAGTCACTGATCACTCGAAGCTAATGTATAAATTACCGTCTGCACAGAAAAAGAATTCACTCCAATAGCCAACAATTTAGATGAAATCTAGCAGGAATTTAACTATATGCTAGTGAATCTTAGAATTCTGTCAGGACGAATGATAAAGTTGCCCTTTTCAGATTCTGTATATATCTAAAAGGAATGTAAGTTAAATGGGTCGTGTGAAAATTTCGCGCCTCTTCAGATCCCAGGGAAAGTCGAAGTTATTTAGCCACCATGCTAACCATGATGGCCCGACTGGCTTCCGATCTTCGTTCGTCTCAGGCTGCTCGCACGAGGATGTGAAATTTCTGCGAGACTAGCCTCGTTCGCGGTGAGTTTCCTGATTCCTCAGATCGTATCCGCTACGCTGAGCGCTCCGTCTCTCCCGTTCCATAGTCTTTCGGGCAAGTCTGCCGGTTGCCACAGAGGTGCGAAGTCTGCAAGAAGCTTTCTTCTGACAGCTCGTGTCCGTCTTGCGAACGGTTTAGTGTTCGCACGGAGATGCTAAATTTCTGCTTCTCTGTTCTGGGGATCGTCTTTGACTGCTTTGATCATAGCCGCTACTCTTCGTTGATGAAAAGTTACAACAATACTGATGTTCAGGGGTTCTAATGTTATGAAAAGCTAAAGTCCCTTTAATCATCCATCAAATCAGTGAAAATTCACTTGACAAACTAGACGTACGTCACATAGATTTTTCTCTATTTCGCTTGTGGCTCGGTACGGACCATTTTAGTGTATTCCGACGGCTGCGTTCGCCCTGAAAAGGACGCTCGTTTTAATATAGTGCTATCTTCCCGTGGAGGGAAAAGATGAAAAAGGTAGCTGATGATGAATCATGAAAGGCCGCTGCTTGTTGCTTTGATGGGTTGATGGGTGTAGATCGGCACTTAACATCTGATCGTTATTGCCTCTTCTCGTTCCATCTTGGTCTACCCTGTTCAACCTGAAAGTTGAGTATAATTGGGGTATTTAGTGTCATTTTATTTACTAATTTGTATTCAATTTAATTAACTATTGTCTTTTGCAGTTGCTGATTTTTATTTATATTAGTATTTGTCAATTTTATTTACTTTTTTGTATTGTTTGTAAATAGCTATTGTCCTTTACGCTTGGTTTTAATTTGTATTAGTATTTGTTCATTTTGAGTTGTTGCTCTTTTTTTAACCTTGTTGTCTTTCCTTGTCCTATGAGTAGTTAGTTTTTTGTTAATGCTTTGTTAGTTCTTGCTACTTAAATTCTATTTAGTTGGATGTTTTTCCTGAAGTACTAACTTTATATGTTTTCCTTTGTTTTATGTATATATCTTTTAAGTATTGATTGGGCATCTCTTGGCGCATCTATACTTAAAACCTTATCACCTGTTAAGTCTATATTGTGATTTCTGTAGTAAGTTTTTAATTCAAGCCTTTGTTGTTCATACTTTTTACAGTGGATCAGGTAGTGGTCTATGCCATTCTCTTCCTGACATTCTTGGCAGTGTGGTTCTTCTACCATAAAGAATGCTGCACCGAGACGGAGACGCCACAGTTTTTTGTTTGATGGTATCTTTAATTCTTCTCTGACCTCGCACGTCCTTGTTGGTTCTTTCAGCAGTTTGAACGCGTGTCTGCCTTTTCTACTTTTCTTCCATGTTGTCTTCCATTCCTCGTTTATAGTTATCTTCACTTGGCTCTTGATCTCCGACCTTCCTAGTCCTGCTTTTATATTGTTTTTACTTGTTCTTCCATTCTTGGCGTTCTGGTCTGCCAACTCGTTGCCAGCAATTCCTATGTGTGCTGGAACCCACACTAGCCTCACACTACATCCTCTGTGTCCTAGTGATGTGTTAATTGCTAGAATTTCTTCCTTTATGTCTGGCCGGCTACATTTACCTGGGTGTTCTAGTGCTTGTAGTGATGATAGTGAGTCTGTAAATATCGTAACAGCTTCTGGTGGGTTATCTTCGATTATTTCTAAACTCTTAAGAAATGCTACCTTCTCCGCGGTAAAAATCAAAGCCCCTTCTGTTACACTGTAGCTCTTTTTTATTCCCCATTGTGGTATTACAACTCCGGCACCTAGTTGACCACTATCACCCTTGGATCCATCAGTGTATACGGCCAGACTTTGTTTAGTTTGTTGATCTATGAACTTTCTACTTATCATTTTGGCTTCCTTATCTTCTATGTTTTGTTTGATCTTTTCAGTAAGTGAGTAGTCTATAATTGGTGTTTTAAGTTCCCAGGGTGGTATTTTGCTTCTGTATTTATTACTATTTTCAATTGTGTTTGATAGTTCTTTGAACTGCGTTAGGTCTTCTATCGTTCTCCACCCTGTTGGATATCTATCTTTATTTAAGGGGACGTCCCATTCACTTGGTTGGTTTTTGACAAATGCTTTATGTGCTGGGTGGTTCACTTCTTGTGCTACTTTACTCCAATAATTTATTCTCAGTTCTTTCCGTCTTAGATCAAGGGGAGGTATGCCGAGAGCTACTTCTAGCGCTTCTACTGGTGTCGATATAAATGCACCTGTAATGGTTCTCATGGCTGCATTTTGAATCCTGTCCAGTTTTGCTTTGTTAGAAGCTGCAGCTGAGTCATAGACTATGCTGGCATAATTCAGTTTCCCCCTGATGAAAGACTTGTAGAACAAAAGCATTATTTTATTGCTGGCCCCCCATCCATTACCTTTAACAATCCTTAGTATATTTAGGGGTCCCCTACAGCTTTCTACCAAATTGTCTATATGTTTATTATAATTTAGTTGTTTATCTAGAGTTACGCCCAGAAATCTTGTTGTTGAGAAGGTCCATATTTTCTGTCCTTTAATGGTTATATTGATTTTGTTATTTTTTTTTTTAATTTGCTTTGCTGAAAATCATACCTACTGTTTTGTTTACATTAATTTGGAAGCCCCAACTTTTCATCTACTCCGAAACTTTGTCTATTTGATTTTGAAGTTTTTTGAAAACATGGTCCAAGTTTTTTCCAGATCGCCAAATGGCACAGTCGTCTGCAAATTGAGATACTGCATTCTTAATGTCGTTAAATTCATCTGCTAAGTCATTTACGGCTAAAGTGAAAATTGTAGGTGAAATCACTGATCCCTGAGGAATCCCATTCTGTTGTTCATATATATCTGACTTATCATTGTTTACCTGTACAGCAAAATACCTGTTCTGTAAACAGTTTTCTATATACCTATAGGTTTTACCAGTAATGCCAATCTTTTTCATTTTGTAAAGAGCTCCATCTCGCCAGCATTCATCACATGCTCTTGCGACATCAAGAAAAACTGCTACTGTTTTCTCTTTTCTCTTGAACCCTAGCTTTACATCGTGTTCTAATCTTACAAGCTGGTCAACTGTACTTCTATCTGCTCTAAACCCTGACTGGTTTGGGCTGTAGAACTGATTTTTTTCCAGGTAGAATTTTAATCTTTTGTTAACAACAGTTTCCAGTATTTTACCTAGTTGTGATGTTAAGGAGATAGGCCTATATGAACTTACATCATGGGCTTCCTTATTGGATTTTAGGATGGGTACTATCATAGCTACTTTCCATGCTTTTGGTATCTTTCCTAAGCTCCAGATTTTTTTATAAACGGAAGTTGTTATTATGTTTATAGTTCTTTTGTGTACTTTCTTAAGGATTTCATAACTAAGTATATCTTGCCCTGAGGCCGTCTTAGATTTATCTTTTATTGCATTAGTTACTTCTTCCTCTGTTATATCAGCATCTAAATAGTTTATTTCGTCTATCTGGTCTGGTAGTTCTTTTGAAAACTGTATCCTAAGTCTTTCTCTTTTGTCATTTTTCTCCTGTCCAAGACTACTTGTTGCACTGACTTTATAGAAATACTCTGCAAGGGCATTAGCTTTTTCTTTATCTGTTTCTGCTCTCTTTGGTAGTTTGATTGTTGGCATGATTGTTATCTTATTGTTCCCTTTGATTGCCTTAAGCTTTTTCCATATTTCTTTAATTTGAGTGCTAGGTTTAAGTGACTGACAAAACTCCTTCCAGTTATTTTCTTTGGCTTTAAATATTATTCTGTTAGATTCATTCCTTAAAGAAGCCGATATAAATGCCACCACAGATAATGTCTGGATGCGGGTGTTATGTTCTAAGTCGTGTACTGGTCATCACTGAAGCAGGTCTGCTTTAGATTACCTCTGCACCATTAAATCAACCTGTCATGTTGACATTGAGTGGGAGTGTCAAGTAACGCGAATGGTGTACTGGTTCGGTGTAATAGACCACTTGATAATATTTCTCACACACTCTCATGCAAGGCAATGACGACTTGAACTGCAGCGGGCATTTCACACCGTTTAATAGGGACGCACACATCAGGACAGCACGGAACATAGTCATGGGAACATGTTGATGTATACATCATTAGGCATTTGAACAATAGATCATATTTCATGCAGCATTCAAATATGATGGAAGATATAAGGAATCATTCAATGTTCTGGCAGACTATTGCCACATCCCCTAACTGACTGAACGCATCAGTGGGTGTGGGTGTGTAAACATACAAAGAGTTCACTGGCCGAACCTTTTCCTTGGCTAAGTTCTCCACCGACATATAGCAAATATTTATGTAATAAAGTTAAACCACGATAGGGGTTTTCATATTAGTGAGATCTCCATATCACTGTCCGATAATAAGTTGGATATACTGTTCTCAGGACAGCGATCCATAACGATGACAAGAAAACAATATGGCTGCCTTCCTGAGTTGTGCTCACTCACCCAGCAGAAGGATAATGATAAGCCAAAGTTAATTCACAATTTGAATATCAATAATTTCCTAGAGTTTCCCTACAGTTCCACATTACTAAGGTTGTTACATGTAGACATAAGCTCTGTTGGGAAACCTGTCATCTTCAATGGTATATCAACGACCAACGATGTTCGAAACACGATGCATCTAGATCTAACCACGTAGAGATCATCAAAAGAAAGGGTCTGGTATTACCTGGAGTCCGAATTAATAACAAAGTGCATGAGGAGAATCTCTGACAAATAGACTCTTGCAGAGACACTAACTTCTCCTGGAAAAACATGCACAAATCAATTTTCAACCCTTAAAAGGGACCAGCCCAAAATTACACACACAGCCATATCAGGCGGCATTATCGAGACTCAGTACGCCTCCGTAGGACAACGAATACCTGCCCCAGATTTCGGCACAAAGAATATAGTCCGACCTAAACATACAAAGATATACGATATAAGACTGAATCTTCTTGTACTAGACAAGTAATACATATAAATTCAGGCCATAAACTTATTGAACAAGATCAAGCTATTTTCTGGCCCTAACAAATGAGAAATTACATAAATTCGGTATTCATCCGCGAAATCAATATTCAAGGGGAGATCATCCACATAATCAAAAGTATAAATCAAATCATGGATGATATAACTTTGACTGTAATCTCTTTTTCATATCAATTAGTTATGTCGTAATCTGTGCGTCAAAAATATGTGCTCAACAATTCCTAATAAGTTTATACTCATCATAGTTTTCTTCTGTTTTGTAATTTCTATATGTTTGTAATGCTCTTTTTCTTCTCTCGTGAATTACTGCACAGCTTTTATTCCACCAGGCAACTGGTTCTTTATTCCACTGAGTTTTTCTTTTCTTAGTAATGTTATTTATTGGTTTAAGGTGTTGTGGCATATTTTTATTTGGTACATATTTTAGTGCTATTTTAAGAATTTCATTGGTCAATGTTTCTGCCCACAAGTCAGTATCATCTGATTCCATGTCTTTATATTCCATCACCTCCATCTCTGAATTGAAAGCTTCCCAGTTTGCTTTTTTACAGTTGAAGGTAGGTTTCTCTGGTTCTGGAATGACATTTTCATGCATGGTTATTATAATGGGCAGATGATCTGAGTTTGTGTCTTGTAACACTTCCCAATTTACATTCGCTAGGTTGTTAGTTGCTATACTTATATCTCTTGAGTGAGATCAGGCAGCCATCTTGAAAGACATATTTTAAGTGGTGATTTAATTTATATTTTTGTTGTTAGTATTAGAGTAGGCCTGTTGTAGTTAAGGTTAAGTATTAGGGGACTATTTAATTTAAGAATCGTAGTGGGGGAAAATATATATAACAAAATAAGCCAAAAGCCAAAGATTACAAATAATAATATTCAATCATCAAAGTATAATTCGAAGACAACAAAAAGTAGCATACTAAAAGACAGGAAAAATAACCAATGGCACCATTCAACATAAAACAGTCCGGGGAAGGAAAAGCGATGGCCAAAACTCAAGAAAAAGACAAAACTTCAAACCGGACAGAAAGAAACAGGACCAAGAACCCTGAAATCAGAAAAACAGAACTAAAGGACACGATTGAAACAATAATGGAAAATCTGGAAGGAGGCGCCGAAGGAAAAACAACAAAAAGCAGAATCAATAAAGGGGAAAGCTCAGGAAACAGGACAGCGAACAAAAAGATAGTACCAAGTGAAGATGATAATCAGGAAAACACAACAAAAAGAAGTCATGGAACCAGAGGAGAAAATGAAGAACACTCCAACCGAAAGGAAACCACCCAAAAAGTCAAAATAACACATATAGCTGGAACAGAAGCCACGCTTCCATCCCTCCCGGACGACAAAATCTTGATGATCCTGGAAAAAGTCATTGACAAAAAAGCCATTGCCAAAATACAAATACACAAGAGTGGAATAATACTAACACTAAATGTAACAGGAAAAACAAAAAATTTACTACAAGAACTTCAGGACAAACCAAAAATGATCCAACTGGTCCACAACATCCAAATAGAAATAGACATTGCAAAAGAAACTAGAAAATGTGTTGTTAAGGTAGTAGGCTACCCACAAAAGATTAAAAAAAATAAAAATCCAACAATTTTCATTTTCATGCTTTAAATCATCGTCAACATGTTCTTGTACTAAAAATAATTCATAGAAGCTTAGAGATACTCTGGTATGATAGGAATCAGTGTTTTTCTACACACACCCCCTTGAGTGATTTGCATAGCAACCAATGTTTATAGTTGATTACCATGTGAATAATGACCCAACATGAAGGTGCGTAATTGTAAAACTGCAAAATTATAATTATACTGAGGCAACAGGAAAAAGATATTTATAACTTTTCCAAGGGGAATCACTCAATGATTTCTTATGATTTTTTCAAAAGTGTGTATCTAGAAAGCTTTGATCGTAAATTTCAGCATTTGTTACATGCATTGTGCATTTCCCCCCACATCAACTCTATTTATTGCTAGTTTTATACTGATTCTGTATAATAGTAGTTAGCAGAGCTTCTTTTGTGGGAAATAAGACAAAGTAAGTTCCTTGGAAATCGGTACACCAACAAACCGTTGTCTGAAAATGAGACACCTATTGTCGATAGTGACGCTATAAAGCCTCTGTGCTCCTCAGCAAAGAAAATAAAGTTCAAAGAAAGTGAAGTACAAGCTAAAAACCACAGCAGAGGGAATTTTTTTTATCCTTATGGATGTAAAACTGCTGTTTGGGTTTTTATGCGCTAACTTTAGATTGACAAATGTTATCAGTACTCACTGACCTGTGAGATCGTCGAAGAGACTTGGAATGGCTTTTGTCATGAAATCAGTATCAAGTGCACAAACTGTGTCGAATGGAATGCCAATTTCAATACTTTTGATGTTTCATCTCCAGCTACTCACAAACACAAAGAAGTAAATGTGCGAATGGTGGCATTTGTGCGTTCTATTGGGAAAGGCCACAGTGCATTGCAGAATTTTTCGATATACATGAACACAAGTCAACCCATGGCAAAGAAAGCATACAGGAGAACGCTGCACAGGATCTATTCAGCAAGTAAGGACATTGCAATGGAAAGACCCTAAGAGCACCGAAAAGGGGATTCATAGACACTGCAGCTGCAGTTGAAGGAGACCTTTATTCAACAGGAGCTCATTAAACTTCATTTTGTGAGTTCTTTTTCTGTTTTTCTTCGATTTCTCGGAATTGTCTTTTTAACATAATTGGTGATCTTTGAAACAAGATATCTCTGGATCTGTACATTCAATTGACATGAAAATTAACACAGTTGGTTGTCATATAATCTTACAGATTCTGACCTAAAATGGATACAATTGAATTCAAAGTTTTAGTTTTATGACCATCATGCATATATAATGAGGCACAAATATCAAACATTCCAGAAATATAAATTTTGAAAATTCATTAAAAATTAACCTTTCTGTCAATCTCTGTCATTTTAGGTCATGACCTCACGCTGTATATAATGATTCAATTTGCCAAGTTTCAGTCAGATCCTTGTACAAATAACATAGTTATGATGTTTTGAAAAAGGTGTATAATTTGTTCACTACGGCGGCCATATTGGATAGCTAATTTGCATAATTAATGAGGTCATTATGTGGACAAAAATTTTAAGTCCATACTAACACTATACCCATGGTTGTTTGATTCTGAAAGGACAATTTGAGTTTTTTACCCTATCAAGGTAGCCTACTACCTTAAAGGGGTAAACCCAGCCCTTTCAGATGAGGACGTTCTAAAGAACCTGGCCAAACAGAACCCAGAGTTAAAGCTGGTGCACGTAGAACGAATAAAAGTGAAAGGGAGTATCGTAACCCCAGTGGTAGTGATAACAACAGAAGGTAGGGAACCCCCCAAGACGGTACGATTTGGGAAAACACAAAAAAACACAGAAGCCTTCATTCCCCCAGTGTTGCAGTGCTCCAACTGCATGAAGTCTGGCCATGGTCGCCACACTTGCAGGGGGAAGGCAGTATGTAGGTTTTGTGCGGGGGCACACCCTTTCACGCAATGCGAAAAGGCAAAGTCAGATACTGACTATAAAAAGAATAACGCAAACAGAAAATGCATTAATTGCAAAGGAAACCATAGCGCCAGATTCCAGGGCTGCCCAGTACATCAGCAGACCAAACAAGCACTGAAGGAAGCTAAAACAACCCAAACCCCTTTCAAAACGGTCATTAAAGAATTAAAGGAAAACGATACTTATACGAGCACTAAAGTTATAACAGAAATTAGGGAGCCGCGCTAGCGTAGTGGTTACAACACCGCTCTGGCGACCGGGTGATTCAGGATCAAACCCGGGCGACGGCATTTGAGGATTTTTCGGCGACCGGGATTTGGACTGGATTAACTCGAGACCTGGCGAAGACATTTGAAGGAGTGTCGTCGACCAGGGATTGGCGGCTCCTGAGCCGACCCAGCTCTAGTGGGTACCTCCGAAATCGGCGAGTATCTGCCTGAATGGCGAGGGACACCTGTCTCTGTACAATAAAACGGACACTCACGTAAAATCAATGTCAGATTAGACATTAATAATAACCTGAGATTTCGCCTCGAGTATTAGCGGGCGTACGAAAAAAAAAAAACAACAGAAATTAAGAGTGGGCAAGAAGATGTCAAAATGATTAAGTCACAGATGGCAAAAGAATGTAAAAACAAGTTAGAAAGTAATAAAATAGTACCAAAAAACCAGTCAGATGATTCAACTACATCCTCGGACGACACAAGTGTACTGAAAAGTGCAGAGGCATTGCTTCAAGAAGTGAAAGCCATACAGCACCAAATTTCCCAGGATGTAGCTAAACGGACTGTACTGAAAGAAGAAAGTGAAATAATACTAGTCAAACTGTCTGAACTAAAAGAAGAAAGTGAAATAATACTAAAAAGAATGGAAAGTAAAAGACAGGAGATTAACATAGGGAGAGAAGGGAATGTAGCATTGGATGAAAATAGGAAAGTGGTCAAAAAGAACAAAAGGCAACAGGAAAACAAAAACAACCTACAAGAAACTATCAAAGAAACTATCAAAAAACAATTTGAGACACTTTTACCACACTTAGCGGAAGAAGTTAAGGATAAGATGACAAGTATAAATGAGGATTTTCTTGAGAACTTGATTGATAATGGGTCCACAAGTACAGGAAATAAAGAATAAGAGCAAATTTGATAGCTAACCAAAATAAAAGGTATACTAGATGATGTTAAAATTCAATTTAGAAAGATTTAGAATTATACAGTGGAATTGTAGGGGTATCAAAAAGAATTTTGCACAACTACTATCAGAGACAGGAGGAACTACTGATATATATGCTCTTCAAGAGACCCATTTAAACCCAAATAGTAGATATAGTTGTAAGGGCTTTAAGATACTTAGACACGATAGGAAAGAAGGTAGAGGTAGTGGTGTCGCAGTCTTAGTTAGCGAAAAATTTAAAATCATTGACTGGAAAGTATTCAATACAACCAATATAGAAGGTATCCAGGTTACTATAGCAGCTGAACCAAACAATCTAACAATTCTAAATGTATATGCTAAAGATGGCACAATTAAAGATGAAGAAATAATAGCCATAAGCAAGGCCGCTGCTTGTTGTTTTTGTTGTTGTTTTGATGAGTTGATGGGTGGAGATCGGGCACTCAGCATCTGATCATTGTTGCCTCTTCTCGTTCCATCTTGGTCTACCCTGTTCAACCTGAAAGTTGGTTATAATTGGGGTATTTAGTGTCATTTTATTTACTAATTTTGTATTCAATTTAAATAACTGTTGTCTTTTGCAGTTGCTGATTTTTACTTATATTAGTATTTGTCAATTTTATTTTCTCTTTTGTATTGTTTCTAGATAACTATTGTCCTTTACACTTGGTTTTAATTTGTATTAGTATTTGTTCTTTTTGAGTTGTCCCTTTTTTTTAATACCTTGTCTTTCCTTGTCCTATGAGTAGTTATTTTTTTTTTTGTTAATGCTTTGTTAGTTCTTGCTGCTTAATTTCTATTTAGTTGAATGATTTTCCTGAAGTTCTAACCTTATATTTTTTCCTTTGTTTTATGTATATATCTTTTAAGTATTGATTGGACATCTCTTGGGGCATCTATACCCAAAACCTTATCACCTGTCAAGTCCATATTGTGATCTCTATAGCAAGTCTTCAATTCAAGCCCCTGTTGTTCACACCTTTTACAGTGGATCAGGTAGTGGTCTATGTCATTCTCTTCCTGACATTCTTGGCAGTGTGGTTCTTCTACCATGAAGTATGCTGCACCGAGTCGGAGACGCCACAGTCTTTTGTTCGACGGTATCTTTAATTCTTCTCTGACCTGGCATGTCCTCGTTGGTTCTTTCAGCAGTTTGAACGCGTGTCTGCCTTTTCTACTTTCCTTCCATGTTGTCTTCCATTCCTCGTTTATAGTTTCCTTCACTTGGCTCTTGATCTCTGACCTTCCCAGTCCTGCTTTTATATTGTTTTTACTTGTTCTTCCCTTCTTGGCGTTCTGGTCTGCCAACTCGTTGCCAGCTATACCTATGTGTGCTGAAACCCACACTAGCCTCAAACTACATCCTCCGGTCTCTAGTGATGTATCAATTGCTAGAATTTCGTCCTTTATGTCTGGCCGGCTACATTTACCTGGGTGTTCTAGTGCTTGTAGTGATGATAGTGAGTCTGTAAATATCGTAACAGCTTCTGGTGGGTTATCTTCGATTATTTCTAGACCTTTAAGAATTGCTACCATCTCTCCAGTAAAAATCGATGCCCCTTCCGTTACACTGTAGCTCTTTTTTATTCCCCATTGTGGTATTACAACTCCCGCACCTAGTTGCCCACTATCACCCTTGAATCCATCAGTGTAGACGGCCAGACTTTGTTTAGTTAGTTGCTCTATGAACTTTCTACTTATAATTTTGGCTTCCCTATCTTCCATGTTTTGTTTGATCTCTTCAGCAAGCGAGCAGTCTATGATTGGTGTTTTTAGTTCCCAGAGTGGTATTTTGCCTCTGTATTCATTACTATTTTCAATTGTGTTTGATAGTTCTTTGAACTGCATTAGGTCTTCTATAGTTCTCCACCCTGTTGGATATCTATCTTTATTTAAGATGACGTCCCATACACTTGGTTGGTTTTTGACAAATGCTTTATGTGCTGGGTGGGTCACTTCTTGTGCTACTTTACTCCAATAATTTAATCTCAGTTCTTTCCGTCTTAGACCAAGGGAAGGGGGGGGGGAGGGGGGGTATGCCGAGAGCTACTTCTAGAAATTCTACTGGTGTCGATATAAATGCACCTGTAATGGTTCTCATGGCTGCATTTTGAATCCTGTCCAGTTTTGCTTTGTTAGAAGCTGCAGCTGAGTCATAGACTATGCTGGCATAATCCAGTTTCCCCCTGATGAAAGACTTGTAGAACATAAGCATTATTTTATTGCTGGCCCCCCATCCATTACCTTTTACAATCCTTAGTATATTTAGGGGTCCCCTACAGCTTTCTATCAAATTGTCTATATGTTTATTATAATTCAGCAGTTTATCTAAAGTTATGCCCAGAAATCTTGTTGTTGAGGAGGTACATATTTTCTGTCCTTTAATGGTCACATTGATTTTGTTATTTTCTTCTAAATTTCCTTTGCTGAAAATCATACCCACTGTTTTGTTTACATTAATTTGGAAGCCCTAACTTTTCATCCACTCCGAAACTCCGTCTATTTGATTTTGAAGTTTTTTGCAAACATTCTTCTTCTTCTTCGATCCTTAACCACCGACCGTCAAAGCAGTCAGTGGCCATCACGCCTAGTGGCGTCTTGTAGGGCAACAACAAATTGATTCCACTTTGCACGGTCGGTGGCCATCCTTTGTACAGTGCCCCAACTCTGGTTCATTCTTTGCATCTCAGCCTCCACAATCCTCCGCCAAGTTGTTTTTGGTCGGCCTCTCTTTCGCTTTCCTTCAGGGGTCCAAAGCATAGCTGTTCTTGTGATGGCATCGGTGTCTCTTCTGAGGACATGACCAACCCAGTTCCAGCGTCTGCCAGCTATGATGGTATGCATGTCCTCTTGCTTGCTACGAGTAAGCAGATCTTGGTTGGTGATGGTATTCGGCCAAAAGATTCGGTGAATTTTTCTTAGGCATGTTGTGTGAAAAGAGGACAATTTTGACATTTCCTTCTCTGGGACTCTCCAGCATTCCGCACCATAGAGAAGCACAGAAAGCACGCAACTCTGGTATAATCTTAATTTTGTGCTTGTGCTGTATTGGGAGGACTTCCAGATGTTATTTAGGCTAAAGAAGGCTGATCTTGCCTTATTCATTCTGATGTTGATGTCTTTGCCTGCCCCACCGTCTGGTGTTACTATGCTTCCTAGGTATGTGAAGGTATCTGTCTGTACCAGTTGCTGATTCCTTACTGATATGGGCTCAGGGTTGCTCACATTGAGCGTCATGACCTCAGACTTCTTTAAATTGATGTTCAAGCCCACCTGCTGGCTAAATTTATTAAGTCTATCCGTTTTTTCCTGGATGTGTTGATGTGAATGTGCCAGCAGTGCAATGTCATCTGCATATTCCAGATCTTCAAATGTTGAAAATGTAGTCCATATTATTCCTCTTGGACTGCCCTCTGTTGTCTGGCGCATCACCCAGTCTATGACTGTTAAAAATAGAGTGGTTGATAAGGGGCATCCCTGTCGTACTCCTGTCTTCACCTCGAAGGTTAGGTTGCTCTGCCCAACACTACACGTAAAGTTGGCATAGAGGCTTTTTATCATTGACACTATGCAGCTTGGAATTCCATAAGCCCTCAGTATTTTCCATAAACTGTCCCTATGTATGCTGTCAAAAGCCTTTTCAAAATCATTTTGTAAACATGGTCCAAGTTTTTTCCAGATCGCCAAATGGCACAGTCATCTGCAAATTGTGATACTGCATTCTTTATGTCATTAAATTCATCTGCTAAATCATTTACAGCTATAGTGAAAATTGAAGGAGAGATCACTGATCCTTGAGGAATCCCATTCTGTTGTTCATATATTTCTGACCTATCACTATTCACCTGTACAGCAAAATACCTGTCTTGTAAAAAGTTTTCTAGATACCTATAGGTTTTACCAGTAATGCCAATCTTTTTCATTTTGTAAAGAGCTCCATCTCGCCAGCATTCGTCATATGCTCTAGCTACATCTAGAAAGACTGCCACCGTTTTCTCTTTCCTCTTGAACCCTAGCTTTACATCATGTTCTAATCTTACAAGCTGGTCTACTGTACTTCTGTCTGCTCTAAACCCTGACTGGTTTGGGCTATATAACTGGTTTTTTTTCTAGGTAGAGTTTAACTTTTATTCACAACAGTTTCCAGTATTTTACCTAGTTGTGATGTTAAGGAGATAGGCCTATATGAACTTACATCATGGGCTTCCTTATTGGGTTTTAGAATGGGTACTATCATAGCTACTTTCCATGCTTTTGGTATCTTTCCTAAGCTAAAGATTTTGTTATAAAGTGAAGTTATTATGTTTATAATTCTTTTGGGTACTTTCTTAAGGATTTCATAACTAAGTATATCTTGCCCTGAGGCAGTATTAGATTTATCTTTTATTGCATTAGTTACTTCTTCCTCTGTTATATCAGCATCTAAATAGTTTGTTTCGTCTATCTGGTCTGGTAGTTCTTTTAAAAATTGTATCCTAAGTCTTTCTCTTCTCTCATTTTCTTTCTGTCCAAGGCTACTTTTTGCACTAACTTTATAGAAATACTCAGCAAGGGCATTAGCTTTTTCTTTATCTGTTTCTGCTCTCTGTGGTAGTTTGATTGTTGGCATTATTGTTTTCTTATTGTTCCCTTTGATTGCCTTAAGCTTTTTCCATACTTCTCTAATTTGAGTGCTAGGTTTAAGTGACTGACAAAACTCCTTCCAGTTAGTTTCTTTGGCTTTGAATATTATTCTGTTAGATTCATTCCTAATAAGTTTATACTTATCATAGTTTTCTTCTGTTCTGTTATTTCTATATTTTTGTAATGCTCTTTTTCTTCTCTCATGAATTTCTGCACAGCTTTTATTCCACCAGGCAACTGGTTCTTTATTCCATTGAGTTTCTCTTTTCTTATAAATGTTATTTATTGGTTTAAGGTGTTGTGGCATATTTTTATTTGGTATATATTTTATTGCTATTTTCAGAATTTCATTGGTCAGTGTTTCTGCCCACAAGTCAGTATCATCTGATTCCATGTATTTATATTTCATCACCTCCAGCTCTGATTGGAAAGCTTCCCAGTTTGCTTTTTTATAGTTGAAGGTAGGTTTCTCTGGTTCTGGGTTTGGAATGACATTTTCATGCATGGTTATTACAATGGGCAGATGATCTGAGTTTGTGTCTTGTAACACTTCCCAATTTACATTCGCTAGGTTGTTAGTTGCTATACTTATGTCTATTGCTGAGTCTGCCCTATTAGCTTGTGGA
>JAMPIV010001530.1:0-239436 GCA_024509875.1 Oreohelix idahoensis
CATATTCCAAACCTGAATCGTAAAGGCACCTGACTCTGGCACCATTACATGTCACTTCTTCACAGATGGGGAGATGATGAGGTTCATGCTGTTCTGTCGGCAGGTCCTTCTTTCTTCCCTTGTCCACTGTTATCATGCATGGCGCGCGATATGGAGGAACTTTCCTACTACATTCACTAGTAGTATGATTATTCATCCTACAAATTTGGCACCATTTCCTTTCTGGGTTGAAAGGTTTTCTTTCATCATATTTTCGGTCATTGAACTGTGGGTTTCTATCTCGATAGTCAACTCTTGGCCTATCAAAGTTGGGTTTACCTCGGTTTCCCTGATCTTTATGTTCAAATTTATTAGAGTTTTGTGGGGCCTTATAATTTTCTAAATGCTTCTTCTTAGTACCAGCCACTTCTGCGTGGGCTGCCTGATACCTCTCAGCAACATTTAATACCTCACCCAACCTCTTTGCACCTTGTTCCATGAGAAACTTTCTCAGGTCTGGAGCAATGAACTCTCTTAATTGCTCTATCATGATCATCTCTTTAAGATCTTGGGTCTTTCCCAGAGCAGTCCATTTCTCCAAATAGGTTTCCAATCTGGCAGAGAATTGGTGGTATGTCTCCCCAGACAAAAGCTTGGCATTTCTAAATTAGTTCCTACAAAATTCTCCATTCTTCTCATATCTTAACAAAAGAGCATGCTTTAACATGTCATAATTGTCTTGGTCATCCCTGCTCATCCTTGCAAACACTTCATAAGATGTTCCCCTAAGACCCTGGGATAACCTTAGACTCCACCTTTCTTTTTCAAACCCATAAGTGGTGGCTAATACCTCAAATCTGCTTAAGAAGGACTCTATGTCATCATCTTTCTCAACAAAATGGTCTAAATGAAACCCCATGGCTGAGGTTGAGGCCCCCATGACTGGCAGTGGCATCGGACGTAGAGGGGCTGGTACCATTTTCAGGAGCATGGCCTTGAAATTCCAACTCCCTTAGTCGTAACTCGTGCTCCCTCTGTAATCTCCTCTCCTCCTTTTCAGCCTCCATCTGCAACCTCTTCTCTTCCTTTTCAGCCTCCATCTGCAACCTCTTCTCTTCCTTTTCAGCCGCCAGTTTCTTCTCTTCAAATTGGAGCCGCTTAATATCAGCCTCCCTATCCGCCTCCAATGCCCTAGCCTCTTTGTCAGCCTCAATCTGTAACCTTTTAATTTCTATCTTAGCCTCTAATTTTCTTTTGGCTTCTAACTTCCTTTCTTCCCGTTCAATAAATTTATCACTTTCTGTTATGACATATGCAATCAAAACTTGCCCCTCCATTCCCATCTCTTTGGCAGTCTGCACAGCAGCAAATCTAAATTTGGCCAAGTCTGCCATCCTGTCTTAAGCAACACTAATAATATTCTAAGACAAATTTAAACTCTAATAAACAAAGAACCAACTATGATTAATTAATTAACTACTGACCGTGACAATTCATCAACTGTTAATTTCCACCTTAAAGTACCTTAATTTTTATTATAGGATATCTTTAACCTCTAGGGACAATAGTGATACAATATTGAATTTTAGAATAAATGATAATTTTAAATCCCGGAGCGAGCTACCCAATATATGTGGTGGGTTTAGATGTCATGAATGTTGGTGTTGTACTTAATTTGTAACTGAGTGAGGTCAAGCTGTGAAGGCCCCTGAGTCTAACAATTGATGGGGTGTGTTCTCAGGGGACCTTTCTGCTACCACCCTAAGATCTCACTCAGAGTTATATTTTACACTAAGAATAAATGGGGACTACGTCTAAATGTCTAGGGTAATGTAAGTGTGGTGTGATGGTAACGAAATACTCAAACAAACACACAGATATTAAATTCTATGATCAACTCAACTAACACAGTGTTTTAAATTTGGTATTTAACAAATCTTTTTACAATTCACTTAGTTCTGAACCTACTATTATTTTGGTCATGACTATATAAATCAAATGAAATCAAATTATATATATATATATATATATATATATATATATATATATATATATATATATATATATATATATATATATATATATATATATATATATATATATATATATATATATATATATATATATATATATATATATGCAATTTCAATTAAACAAAAGGGACAATCTGTCCAAACACATAATTTAAAATCTAAGAATAGTGTTAATATATCTCTAATACTATTTAACTGATACTAGATGGCGGGTTGGGGTTTGTACATCATCCCCTGTCTTTATTCACAAATATTCTGTTCACTTTATTGGGTGGAAATGGATTTTATTTTAGATAGTTATATTATTATATGGTATATAGTTGATGAATCGTTCCGTGCCAGGTCTTATGCACTTATCTGGCACGTGAAACTAGATAATAGTAGTCTGTCTGGCCAACGGCCACTGTCTCAATCTTCCTGGGGCAATCTTGGTAGAGAGCTTGTTCCAAGATTACAATTCCAGTGGTAGAGAGCTTGTACCAATACAGCAACTTTCTCTCTTACACAGAGTATACTTTCAGGAAGCTGGCACTAGCACAGTGCCAGACAAAAACCCTGCAACTTGAAGATTTTGGTTTGTCTTAACATAATATCTAATCCACCAAATCCACAATTAATAATGGATTCAAAATAAAAGAACAGGGTCAGATCTCTCTGACCAACCCAGCTCATCCAATCTAGATTGATGGAACAACTTGTTCCAGTTTTCACATTCCTCTCCTCTAATGGCTACAACACCTCTGCCATTATCATTGATCTTTTTCCATAAAATAAGGTAGGTGATATGATCCCTGCTGACAACCTATGTAATCTTTTGGTTCTACACCTCTGGTAGTTTGTTATAGGATGGATCAACATCTAGGCCCTGCATAAGTCTGCTAGGGACCTATGTACTTACAGTCGTAAAATATTTTTCATAGGGCAGTATCTCACACTCAAATTTTTAAATAAAATATTAATAATTTCGTTCTTACCACAAATTCAATGAAATACACACAGGTACGATGATTTGGCCCAAATTTAGCTGTGCCACTGCTAGACTATGACTGCTTTTCTTTAGTTATGTCTTCATTATATGGTGAAGCAAGTCAAACTTCTGGTCTATCAATCGACCTGTTTAAGGGAACGTTTTTCTTCAAATGGCGTCCAGCCTTCCAATTTTTTTTTCAATATCCCCTACGCTGGCCAATAGAAATCGGTGTCTATCAAATTTGAATCGAAATTAAAAAAACAAAACAAAATTCCAAACAACTATGTGCTACTCTGCAAAAATATATTTAGTTTTGGGCTAACCCACAATACCTCTCCCTCTTTCTAACTCCACCCAATCAGATTACATGTACCCTCTTTTGCCTCATTTCAAACACGCGTTCAAAAATGTTATGGATAAAATATAAGCAGGCATGAGTGCGTTCGCCAGTCCGTCCTAGAATATATAGTATTATTGCAATATCTTGGTTATTAGTTGGACTATTTTGTAACTTAAAATATATTATTGATCAGAAGATCCTATTCCCAAAAACTATCTAAGTTTTATGGTCCTATGTATTTTAGTTCGTATTTCCATATTTTTTCCAGGTTAGTCGTCAATATTATTTAAATCTAGAAAACCACCATCTTTTTCCCTCTCTCTAACGCTTTTTTCAAACTAACACGACAATGTCTGTGTTTCGTCAAAATTTACGCTACAATACAAGAAAAGAGGGATGTGTGTGTGTTTATACATTTCCACTGCGTGACTATAGGACGAACCATGTATTGGCCTTGTGTCGTATTTTCAAACTGCCAAAGGCAATATCGCGCGTTCGTTACAATTTTTGATTCCAAACAACGCGTGCTGATGGCATTCTTCTGTCGCTCCTTTCCCCTCCTTCGTGTCTCTCCCTCCGTCTAGAACAAAAATTACGCCTCGATTTGTTTCAAACATGTTACATTTATTTTCTCTACAGTAAGGCGTATTGACAGCGATATGTTTGCAGGCGGGGCGAAGAAACTAAACGCAACACAATATTTTATTTCTACCTTATTTTGACTTTATACTCTATAATATTTGAATTTATAAGAGTGGTGTGTTTGAACTGTTGTCCATACAGATTTCACTTTATGACAGAATGTATGATTCCTGTATGTATACATACATTGGAATCGTGCACTGTGCTGAGATCCTCCATGTGAGATCTAAGTGACGAGATCGGAGTACTATGGGGTTATCCGTGTGCAATGAAAGTGTCATTAAAACCAAACCAAACTTCTGCTTCCGAGTATACTGCTCCAGTTGTTACTGCTGATTACGGTTACATAGTTATTTTGAGTTATTACAATTACTATCACCGCTACTACGACCATAACTGCAGCTAATACTACCTCATTCACTTTTATTACTGATATCACTACTACTACCACCTCAAACAGTCACCAGCACTATGTTATCCCCACAATCACTACTACTACCACCTCCAACAATCACCAGCACAATGTTATCCCCACAATCACTACTACTACCACCTCCAACATTCACCAGCACAATGTTATCCCCACAATCACTACTACGACAACCAGCTAGAACGTATTATATCTAATTTACCACAATCACAACCATTTTTGCTGCTTGTGTTGCTTTCATACACCAAATGTTGGTACAATTTACACTTTACTTAAAAAATCAATTAAGATTGTGAAAATAGATCTCTAGTTTCAGTATCCGATAACTAATTATTGCTTATACTACTATTACTACTGCCACAACAGTCACCACTATTAGTAACGTTATACTACTATTAACAATGAAACTACAAATAACAAATTCAATATTTCTACAGGTTTATTAATTCTTCCACACGTGCAATTTATTGTATAACTTCAAATATAAAGTAGATAAGATTAAAACCATTAATTCTACATCACATATCGAGGTTACACTAATACTGGATGCACTAATTTGCTTACAAACTGTATGAATAACTTTATTTTGACGTGCAGTTTATGTGACTTACTGTATCTGACCTACCACTTCAATGAGTAAATGTATCCCTCCAAGAACACTTATTAGTACTTCACGTCACTTACAATGTTAGTATTACTAACCTATGACAAATTTCCCTTCACCTAGAAACATGTATGACTAACATCACTTCACAAAGAACATGTACCACTAACCTCACTTTATCTGCAAACATGTATGACTAACTTCGCTTAACCTACAAATATGTATGACTAACTCACTGAACTTACAAACATGTTCGACTAACCACACTTTACCTACAAACATGTTTGACTAACCTCACTTAACCTACAAACATGTATGACTAAATTCACTTCACATACAAACATGTATGACTAACAACACTTAACTTACAAACATGTATGACTAACGACATTTAACCTACAAATATGTACGACTAAGAACACTTAACCTATAAACATGTATGACTAACGACACTTAACTTACAAACATGTATGACTAAATTTACTTAACCTAGAAACATGTATGACTAACCTCACTTAACCTACAAGCATGTATCTTCTTCTTCTTCCTCGTTCGCCTTCAGACTTCCACATTAATTACTCTAATAAAGGCAGTAGTCAACTCAAGGTTCCCGACATCTCCAAACAGTTTTTCGTTGACAGAAGTGGGTTGTTGCCATATGCTACTCCGTTCATTACTGTAGGTTGGGCAGTACTGCAGCAGGTGTTCGACTGTCATCGGGCTGGTACCGCAGGTGCAGAGATCTGTTGCACAAATTTTGTATTTGTGGTATAGATGGTATCTCAATCTGTTGTGTCCAGTGCGTAGCCGAAAAATGATGACCTGTTCTTTCCTGGATAGTTGATGATATGCATCATTTTCCAAATGGCCTGGGTGCTCTCTTTCGCATTTTGACTTGAATGTAGCCTTTATAGTAGTCTTTGCCATTGCGTATGTTGTCTCTATATCACTTTGTTGTAAGTCACCTCCTTCCTTACCAAGTTTGTCTGCCTCCTCATTTCCTGGTATGTTGCAATGGGCTGGTATCCACTGGATAGTGTACTTGTTGAAGCATATCGCCAGTCTTTCAAGGGAGATTATCAGATCTTTCAATCCTTTAGCTCGGTGGCTCTTCAGCGCTGTTATTACTGAGAGGGCATCTGAAAAGATTACTATCTGTGTTTCTGCCTGTGCTTTCCATTCAATAAGAGTTTCAGCTGCCTGTTTCAGGGCTTCTTCTTCAGCACTGAAGTTATTGCAGTATTTGCCAGTGGCAATTGCCATAGAGTGGATTCTATTCTTTAATTTTATGAGGATGCCGACACCCCCATTTTCAACTGCATTTTTTGCTGAACCATCAGTATATGCATGTGTCCAAAGTTTTGCTGGGAATTTTTGATCAATATACTTGGTTGCTATTTACTTTCTTTGTGTTTCTGTTTGTGTTCCCTTACTTTGAATGCCTGGAATATCAGATTTTAACTCAGGAAAGCATCTTGTTTTCCACAGTGGGATAGTTGTGCTTGTTGGTATTTTCTTTGCAACTGAGCTTGCTAGCATGGTATGTTTGCTATTTTTTTCTTTTGCTTGGGACACAAAGTTAGTTCGCTTGAGCCTGCCTCTTCC
The DNA here is from genome assembly GCA_024509875.1 of Oreohelix idahoensis. Lineage (NCBI taxonomy): Eukaryota > Metazoa > Mollusca > Gastropoda > Stylommatophora > Oreohelicidae > Oreohelix > Oreohelix idahoensis. Next base: position 6,604 of record JAMPIV010001530.1, read on the forward strand.
TAGCCTATTCATTCTTTGGAACATTGGGTGTCCTTCGAGTCTCTTAATTTTTTCGATTTGTTGTAGGACTCTGCTGTCACGTCTGTCCTCCATTGACTGCAGTCCTGTAATGTTTTCCATATGGTTGATTTTTGTGGACTTTAGGGCCCGTGTTATTATACGTGCTGCTCGGTTTGGGAGTCTGTTTACTCTGTCAAAATTTGACTTTGCTTCCGTCGATCAAGCTGTGATGCCGTATTCCATAGCAGGTCTGACTCTGCCTGTATACAGCTTTTTGAGGATATTCTCATCAGCACCCCATGTGGTACCAGCTAACTTTTTCATGATGGCCATGCGAAGTTTTGCCCTTAGCTGTATTTTGGTTATCTGTGATTTTCACGTCATTCGGCGGTCTGGTGTGATTCCTAAGTATGTTGGTGTTTCATCTTCTCGTAATGCCTGCCCATTAAGTTGTAGCTTTGCTTGCTGTGGTTTATTTTACAAGGTAAAAATAGTGTGTGTTGTTTTTTGTTCATTGATTTTGAGCAACCACTTTCTGGACCAACTTTCAAGGGCTAGCAGTGAATCCTGCATGCGCACTCTTGCTGTGGTGATGTATTCTTCTGAAGTCCACATGGCCAGGTCATCAGCATAGAGGGAGTTGTGAACATTCTTGTGGACGTTTTCTGTTATATCATTTATATATATGAGGAAGAGTGTTGGGGAAAAGACCACACCCTGTGGGACTCCATGTTCCATTGTAGTCTTTTTGCTTAACTGTCCGTGCACCTGCACTCTAGCTGTTCTGTTTGTTAGATAGTTGCTGATCCAGTTATACATTCTTCCACAGACTCCTTATTTAAGCATTTTAACTCTTAGCCCATCTTTCCAAACTTTATCAAATGCTTTCTCCATGTCTACCCAGACTGCTAATGTGCGCTTTCCTTCTTTGAAAACATCTTCGATTTCCTGTTCAATGTAGGTGACTTGGTCCTCTGTAGACCTATGTTGCCTGAAGCGCGACTGTTGGTGCAGTAGAATTAGTTTGTCTTCGAGGTGCCAACTTAATCTGGTATTAATCATTCTCTCCATAAGCTTTCCCGTGTAGCTTAGAAGACTGATGGGTCTGTAGCTGTTGGGTTTCATTCGGTCTTTGTCCTTTTTAAGAGTGGGAACTAGTATTGCTTCTTTCCAGGCCTGTGGTACAATTCCACGCTTCCAGCTATAGTTCAAAATCTTGAGGAGGGCTTTCTTGGCATTAGGCCCTAGCCATTTAAGCACGTCATTTGTTGCCCCGTCTTTTCCAGGTGACTTTCTTTGTTTAAGGGATACAATGGCTGCATCTAGCTCTCTCGTGGTGAGGTTTGATGTCATGTGCTCTTCTGGAACAGTTGGTAATTTTTGGTAAAGTTATCGCTCTTTGATAATTTCCTGTTTTCTGTCAGGTGGAACATTTATCTCGCTCTCATGTGAGAATTAATGAGCAAAGACATTTGCTGCTTCTTTCTTTGTGAGTATTTTCTCATTTTGTTGTAGGGTTATTTCCTTATTTTTGCATTCCTCATCATTTAAGGCTTTGGCGAGCCTCCATAATTTTCTTCCATCTTTGTCGAGGTTAAGACTTTCTGTTGTTTTGATCCAGTTATTTTTGGCTGAACAGTTTAACGTTTTCCAGTATTTTGCAGAGATAGCTTTGTAGGCGATGTTTGCCTCAGTTTTGTCCTTTTCTGCTACATGTCTGATCTCTGTTACCTGTTTTTCCAGTTCTTTGAGTTCTTCTGTCCATTACGGCTTATAATCTTTTCTTGCCCCTCGTGGTATTGATTCTAGGGCAGCTTTCAGAACTGCTTTATTAAATCCGTCAGTTATTTCTCCAATTCTTTTGTCTTGGGTGTTTATCAAGCCACAGTATTCACCTGTCAGTGCTGACAACTTGTTTCAGTTGGCATTTTTGTCGTTCCAGCGGGGTCATGGTTTGTAGAAGTGGAGTATGTGTTCCATATTCATCATTTGTTTGATCGCTTTGTGGTCACTGCCTGCCAATTGGTTGAGCACAATGAGTTCGATCTTATGATTGATATCTCCCGTTGAGAAGGCAAGGTCGGGTGTTGAGGTTGATTGCCTTCTTCTTGAGTAGAAGCTGGGTGTATCATTTGCTCTGTTAATGAGTTGCAGATTTGAGTCGATTTCCCAGTCCTCTACCTCAATGCCACGGGTATTGGCCTCTGTGTAACCCCACCTTTCTTAATGGCTGTTGAAATCACCAACAACCAGGCAGTTGGTGCGCCTGATCTCCATAGTGGCTAATGAAAGATCTCTATCTAGGGGGTGGGGGGGGGGCATATAGGTTGTACACTCTAACGGTCTGGTCATCTATCGTGATATCAGCTTTTATAATTTCCGCCTGACCGTTTGTAGCAACAGAAAGCTCTCTGCTAGGCAAGGAGTCTCTAATTAACATGAGTACTCCTCCCTTGTGTCCCTCTCTATCAAGCCGGAGGGTTTCATATCCTCTTACAGAAAATCTGTGGTTTGTGTTTAGGTGTGTTTCCTGAATGCAGGCTATGTCAATTTGCTCATCGTGTAGTTTTTTAGCGAGCGGTAGTTTCTTCTTTAGGACACCTTCTGCATTCCATTGGAGTATATTTAGTGTTCTTTCCTGGGTGTTTTGGCCAGTCGCATTTTCCCTAATATTCCGCGCCCTGGCTGCTCGATGCGGAGATAGGTGACCACCAGTAGCTTTGGGTGGACCCCGGCAAGGGATCCGGCACTCTTCCCATCTGGCGGGTCTCCTTTGGTCGAGCACCATCTCGTTGAGTCTAATTTGTGTCTGTAAATCTCAAGGCGGTTTGCGTTGCACTATGTTGTGTGCCTTGCGGCCCAGTGCATCCGTCTTCAGCATGCATTTGTTCGGGACTGCTTCCCTAGCCTCTGGTTTTCCGTGACCTTCCTGCAAGGTAGCATTTTTTTGTCATCAGAGTTATCTCTCCTGTGAAAGCTGTCTTTTCGGACTAACGAGTCTTCTCTACCCGGGTTTGTGTGAAGTTGTCCTTCTCTTAGGTGGATTGTCAACCAAGACTATCGTGCTCCTCATGCACTGATTTTTTGCAGGGTTTACTCCCTGGCTTTAAAGGATAGAGGACAAACAGTGAAGAATGAGGCAAGAAAGCATTTAACCCATGAAGTGGGAGTGGATTGGTGCAGACCAGAGCATGTACCACTCGCCGGTGGGTTCTGCATCTACACCTATAGGGTTCCACCTACTCCTCAGCCCATTTAGTCTGACCCCTCACCAAGGACCTGTCCGGCTTGGGTGACCCTGCCAGGAGTAAAACTCCCGCCGGCATAGCTCCCGGGATCATTGGGACGCTCAAGCTCTCCAGCCAACGGCAAGGTAGGCTTTCATGTGGAGAGACAAGCATGTATGACTAACGACACTTAACTTACAAACATGTAAGACTAAATTTACTTAACCTACAAACATGTATGTCTAACCTCACTTAACATACAAACATGTAACAATAACATTACTTTACATATAAACCTCTACGACAAACATTACTTAACTTACAAACACGCATGACTAACGACATTTAACCTACAAAATGTCACTCTAACATTACTTTACCTACTGATGCGTGCCGTAATATATCTAAAGTTTGGAGAAGGTCTCCGTGGCCAAAGTACACACTAGGGGTAGTCAAATAACACGTATCAGCATAACTTCAGTGAGCTGACAACACCTCCTTCACAATTTACGATAAAAAGTTTATTTTATTGGAAACAAAGCTCCATGACAAAGAATATGGGCCCAATGGCAAATGCTGTAATCGTCAGTCCTCCAGTCCGTTCACTATCAAACGCTGTCCTGTAATTCATACAGTCTTTATTCTAATCGTACACTTGACATCTTCGTATATATATATATATATATATATATATATATATATATATATATATATATATATATATATATATATATATATATATATATATATATATATATATATATATATATACTTCCTGATTAGAATAAGCTAGGAACACCTCAACAAAGTATCTTGATGCCCTAGTGATGGAATGATGCAGGAAAAACACAGAAGACAGTAGACTGCTGGAGCTCAATACACATACGTCCGCTCACATTAAAACACAAGCCGCATCTTCTCTAGCAGACGATCACCCACTTCTGTTTCAAAAATTCGCGTCTGCTTCTACATCATATCGGTATGACGTCACTTCCTTTATTAGTGAATAATTCCGTATAAAATTATCAGAAAAGGAGCCCTGTCGAGTTAACTATAATAACTATTTAATTGTTATGAATTTTATTGATAACACACACACACACGTATGACTAACGACGCTTACCATACAAATATGTATAGCTTAATTCATTTAATCTTCAAACAGTATGATTAAACCTCACTTAACTTACAAACATAATTGACTAACATTACTTCACCTACAAACACGTATGCCTAAACTCACTTAACCTACAATCATGTTTTACTAACCCCAGTAAACCTATAAACGTGTATAACTAATCTTATTTAACACACAAACATGTATTAGTAACATTTCTTCACCTACAAACATGTATGAATAACATTACTTAACCTACAAACATGTATTACTAACCTCATTTAGCCTACAAACATGTATTACTAACCTCACGTAACCTGCAAACATGTATGACTAACCCCATTTAACCTACACACATGTATGACTAATCTCACTTAACCTACAAAGTGTATGACTAACATTACTTAGCCAACAAAGATGTATGATTAACCGCACTTAACATACAAACATGTATGACCAACATCAGTACCATTAATCTCACTTTATCTACAACATGTATGACTATCACCACTTCATAAACAACATGATCCACTAACCTCACTTTATCTGCTACATGTATGACTAACATCATCTCACATACAACATGAATCATAAACCTCACTTCATCTACAATATGTATTACTAATGTCACCTTACCTACAACATGTTGTATTGACCGCTCATTACCTAAAACATGTATGACTAACATCGCTTCATCTACACAATGTTCTATAACGTCACTTCACTTACAATATGACTAACCAAACTTTGCCTAAAATGAATATGACAAATATCACTTCACCTGTAACATATCTAACTAATATCACTTACATGTAACATATGACTAATGTTACTTAACCTACAAACATGTATGACTAACATCACTTCACCTACAAACACGTCGGACAAATACCATTTAACCTACATCATGCATGACTAATATTACTTCACCTGAAATGAGTATGACTAATATAACTTTACCTACAACATGTATGAATAATATTACTTCGCCTACAACATGTTTGACTAATATCAGTTAAAATACAACATGTATGACTATCATCACTTTACCTAAAATATTAATTACTAACCTCACCTCACCTACAACATGTATGACTAACCTCACTTCACCTACAACATGTTTGATTAATATAATTTCATCTTCAACATCACTTCACCCGCTACATGTATGACTAATATCACTTAACCTGCAACATGTATGACTAACCTCACTTCACCTGCAACACGTTTGACTAATATCATTTCACCTGCAGCATCACTTTACCCGCAACATGTATGACTATTATCACTTAACTTACAAGATGTATGACTAACCTCCCTTCACCTGCAATATTTCTAACTAACCTCACTTCACCTACAACATATATGACTAGCCTTATTTCATCTACAATATGTATGACTAACCTCAGTTCACCTACAACAAGTATGACTAACTCCACTTCGCCTACAACACGTACGACTAACCTCACTTCACCGACTTCACCTACAATATGTATGACTAACCTCACTTCACCTACAACATGCATTAATAACTTCACTTTACCTACAACAGATATGACTAACCTCATTTCACCTACAATATTTATGACTTACCTCATTTCACCTACAACTGATATGACTAACCCTCACTTGATCTACAACAAATATGACTAACCTCATTTTACCTACAACATAAGCGACTAACTTCATTTCACCTACAACATGTATGACTAACCACATTTCACCTACAACATGTATGACTAACCTCAGTTCACCTACAACATGTATGACTAACCTCACTTCGCCTACAACATTTATGACTAACCTCACTTCACCTACAACTTGTATGAATAACCTTACTTCAGATACAACATGCATGACTAACCTCATTTCACCTACAACATGTATGACTATCACCACTTCATAAACAACATGATCCACTAACCTCACTTTATCTGCTACATGTATGACTAACATCATCTCACATACAACATGAATCATAAACCTCACTTCATCTACAATATGTATTACTAATGTCACCTTACCTACAACATGTTGTATTGACCGCTCATTACCTAAAACATGTATGACTAACATCGCTTCATCTACACAATGTTCTATAACGTCACTTCACTTACAATATGACTAACCAAACTGTGCCTAAAATGAATATGACAAATATCACTTCACCTGTAACATATCTAACTAATATCACTTACATGTAACATATGACTAATGTTACTTAACCTACAAACATGTATGACTAACATCACTTCACCTACAAACACGTCGGACAAATACCATTTAACCTACATCATGCATGACTAATATTACTTCACCTGAAATGAGTATGACTAATATAACTTTACCTACAACATGTATGAATAATATTACTTCGCCTACAACATGTTTGACTAATATCAGTTAAAATACAACATGTATGACTATCATCACTTTACCTAAAATATTAATTACTAACCTCACCTCACCTACAACATGTATGACTAACCGTACTTCACCTACAACATGTTTGATTAATATAATTTCATCTTCAACATCACTTCACCCGCTACATGTATGACTAATATCACTTAACCTGCAACATGTATGACTAACCTCACTTCACCTGCAACACGTTTGACTAATATCATTTCACCTGCAGCATCACTTTACCCGCAACATGTATGACTATTATCACTTAACTTACAAGATGTATGATTAACCTCCCTTCACCTGCAATATTTCTAACTAACCTCACTTCACCTACAACATATATGACTAGCCTTATTTCATCTACAATATGTATGACTAACCTCAGTTCACCTACAACAAGTATGACTAACTCCACTTCGCCTACAACACGTACGACTAACCTCACTTCACCGACTTCACCTACAATATGTATGACTAACCTCACTTCACCTACAACATGCATTAATAACTTCACTTTACCTACAACAGATATGACTAACCTCATTTCACCTACAATATTTATGACTTACCTCATTTCACCTACAACTGATATGACTAACCCTCACTTGATCTACAACAAATATGACTAACCTCATTTTACCTACAACATAAGTGACTAACTTCATTTCACCTACAACATGTATGACTAACTTCATTTCACCTACAACATGTACGACTAACCTCAGTTCACCTACAACATGTATGACTAACCTCACTTCGCCTACAACATGTATGATTAACCTCACTTCACCTACAACATGTATGACTAACCTCACTTCACATACAACATGTATGACTAACCTCACTTCACCTACAACTTGTGTGACTAACCTCACTTCAGCTACAACATGTATGACTAATCTCATTTCACCTACAACATGTATGACTAACCTCACTTCACCTACAACATGTATAACTAATCTCATTTCACCTACAACATGTATGACTAACCTCACTTCACCTACAACATGTATGACTAACCTCAATTCACCTACAACATGTATGACTAACCTCACTTCACCTACAACATGCATGACTAACCTCACTTCACCTACAACATGTATGACTAACCTGACTTTAGCTTTACAATTAATGGAACCAAATTATTCCATATATATAAGATTTGACACGCGTGATCATTTTGTTTATATTAATTTGTGTGATATAATACAACAATATTGTTTCCAATGACATGAACCAGCCAAGTTCGTAACGAACCAGACGGGAGACGTCGAGAAGTCTATTATGACCCCCCAATTGTTTCTGAAGGCGGCGGACCGCTGCGGGTATGAACCTCTAGTTGACATACCACTTCTAATAGTATATGTTTATTGAAATCCGAATGATCTGTATTTAAGAACAAAGAATGGTGAGTTCTGTAAATATGTAACAGGCAACGTCTGTATGTCTGTTACCTTAAAACTCGAAAACGGCTTAACCGATTTTGATGCGGTTTCCCCTAGCGTATTGGACATTTCTCTGGAAAGTGTTAAGCTATATATCATCACCGTACGACGTCAGTAGGCTGAGCAGTGAAGAAACAAGTTGCGCAAGTCGGAAAAAAATCGTGCTTGCGGCACATTAAATTCCATGCGGCAGTTAAACTATAAGAGATATATCGAAGCAATGTATGAAGGACTTTTGGGGTTTAATAGTTCTACACTGAAAAGAAGAAAGCTAGAATATATCGTAACAACAGGTAAGATTGAAGGAAAAGGAGATAGGGGAAGACAAAGAGAGCAAACACTGGACAGTTTGACATTGTGGAATGGAAAGATGTCAACCGCAGAATTGATAAATTGTAAAGGAGACTTATGGAGAGACATGATCTCCTGCGCCACTAAGCACGGTACTAGAAGAAAAGAAAGAAGAAGTTCTACAAACAAGTCCGCGTGGGCATATATCCCAGATCAATTTTAATGTATTCATTTTCGGCGAAATTTATAACGTTCAGTTTGCTGTTGAAGAATATCGTCGTAACCCCTAAAGATGTGCGAAAACAAATTACATCGATGGCAAGAGCATTTACTAACGAAAAAAAATGTCCTTCACACTATATACCTATGATTTATAAATCAGGACTAATCACGGAGCGAACATAAATAACTTAATCGAGGCTGTCACGTACGACGACGCGAAGGTCGCGAGCGTGCATCCTAAATTTCAGGCAGCAAGTAAAGAAATGGGTTTAATAGAAGATGTTGCTCATTGGAACAATACACCACAGGAGGCTGCTTTGTCCAGTTCACCGTCGTCGCTTAGTTATTTGTTTGCCATTATTTTGGTATTTTGCCACGTATCTAATCAATTATCTCTGTGGCTTTCATACAGAGACAGCATGTCAGAAGATATTTTACACCGAATTCACCATGAACAGTCTATAGAAAACTTGCCAAACAGCGATGGAATATGCAATTTTGCTTTAACTGAACTAACAAAAAAATACAGTCTTCTCAGAAAAAAACCTTACACGAGTTTGATCTACCGCAAACAAATGATCCGGATTCTTAAGCTTTTGACCGACTATATCTGCAAGAAACGACATATGACCAACAGGCGTTGTTGAAACCTGTGAGTAGAGATGAGACCCGTTTGAACACTGATCAACTCACAGTTTACAATACCGTTCTCGCATGTGTTGAAAATGGTTCAGGACAGGTGTTATATTTAGATGCGCCTGGCTGTACGAGAATGACTTTCCTTATAAATCTGCTTTTGGCCAAAATAAGATCTCTTGATGATGTTGCCCTGGCCGTGGCTTCTTAGGAAATAGCTGCGACGTTGCTACGAGGTGGCAAAACGGCCCATGCAATGTTCAAGGTGCTGTGTGTTATATTTCTAAACAGAGCACCACAGCAAAATTGTTGCAATAGTTCGATCAATGTGTGGGATGAGAGCACAATGTCGCATAACAGTTCTATAGACGCCCTAGATAGGACTTTGAAAGATAAAAGAGGCCGCAACCGACTCATTGGTGGTGTGATCGTATTATTTGCAGGCAATGTTAGGCAAACGTTACTCATTATCCAAAGAGGTACAGGGACGGACGAAGTAAATGCGTGTTTTTAAAAAAAATATTTCATTTGACCTGATGTTGAAAAACTATTCCGCTCTAAGAGTATCCACGCTCAAATTTTCGGGAACGTTGACACATCTCTCTTTGCAGATTTGTTGTTGAAAGTAGGAAACGGAGACTTGCCTGTACATGAAAGGAAAATCAGTTTGAATAATACTCAGCTATGTAGAGTTAGTTGTTCACGATATCCACGCGTTAATCAATTCTGCTTATCCAGATATGATAAATTCTGGACGTAAATCTCCATATTGGTTTAAGGAACCGCTATTTTTGCACCTAAAAATGACAAGGTTACTACCATAAATTTTAGATTATATCAGTTTGACTCTCCTTCCCGTACATACAAGTCCGATGATACCACCATATGCGAACAAGACTCCATACATTACCCAGTCGAGTTTTAAACTCTTTAAATCCTTCAGTGTTACCGAGTCACGAACTACGTTTAAAAGTGGGTACATCAATCATTTTACTGCGCAATCTTAGCCCGCCCAAACTGTGCAATGACACTAGACTCCGAATAACATCTTTGAAGAACAACATTGTGGAGGCCATCATCCTGTCATGTGGTTGCGGGGAGAAAGTCTGCATTCCAAGAATCCCGATGATTCCCTCCGATCTGCCGTTCAATTTTAAGAGACTCCAATTCCCTATAAAAGTCTGTTTTTCAATGACCATTAATAAAGTATAAGGTCAAACGCTTCGCGTGGCCGGCATCGGCTTGAGCGATGAGTGCTTCTCACATGGTCAACTCTATGTGGCATTTTCCGAGTTAGCACACCGGAACACTTATACGTGTTGTAATTAAGTGACTGTACTTCCAATGTCGTGTACAAAGAAACCCTTAATTAACTTATGTATGTTAGAAGTACACCTCTATGCAATAGTACAATTAAAACCAAAAAAAGTTAAACCTTTCTAACACGATTCGCACTAAACCCGACTTGCATCTATTCCGACATGGATCGGGCTAAGGCGGGTATGACCGCTAGTTGTCAATATGTGATATCAAGCACGTGTCTTATAGGCCCCATGTATTTAAAACCCAATGACGCCCAATTATCTAATATGAGGAGTAAAAATTAATTCGTAATTACATTTACACTTTGACCTATTTTTTTTCTTCACATATGTCAGAGCTAAGTTTCGTTGATAGACGATTTTATATTTCTAATTTCACTGTCTATAACTATATTTAAAATAAAATTTATTGAATGATTATTTTGAAATTTCACACCTTACCCTCTTTAAATATATCTATCTAAGTTTTGTTAAATGATCAAATTTCTGCTCTGAACAAAGTTTTCGCGAATCAAATATTTTTGGGTCTTTTATTTCAACTGTCAGCAACTGATGAGGTCGTTGTATCCAATGGAAGATTACCCATCCCAGTTTGACAGCATGAACGCGACAGTTCCTGACGACGAATTGGAAAATGTTTATTTAGAGAAGCGTGCTGAGCGTAGAAAATCCTATCGTGTTGTAAAGACCACAATGTCTGAATCAACATCATCATCTGAAAGTGAAGAGAGCAGCAGTGAGAGTTAAAAAGTTGTTTATTTTCAACAGGAACTTTTTTGTATTTGTTTCTTTGTTTCTTTCTTTTTTCTTACCGATGAATGTTATGGTTACTTGCGTCGGTATTTTCAAAATGAAGAACAAAATAAAGGTGTGCTAGTAAAACCAAACAGAGTTCACTACTTTGTTAAATGTTTCAAATTGTAAACACGCTGTGTATGTTTAAACAGAAAAGCTATATATAACTCTGTGAGAGTTAGGAGCGGAAATATAAACTGTGTGTGTTTAGCTATGTTGGATATTATTGTCGATTCCATGTGTTTTATCAACCCACCTTCATTAGCGAATAACATCGACGCTGTATGTCTCAATGTGCCTCAATGGGCGTGTAACGGGATCCCTGTACGTCTCATGAATATTCCAGTACTGCAGACACACGCTGTATTCCCAGCAAACATAAGTCTTAGGTATCTCATCCCTAGTGTATTGATTTTCTAAGTAAAACATAATGAAACTTGACATGATACCCCCACATATACAAGAAAACCCGCGCATTGCACGGTGAAAACTAAATTGCACAGCCACTGAAAGAAAGCACATGTCTTTCCAATTTTTTTTCTGCCTACTTTGTTAAAAATAAACACAGGTGTGAACGTACTTACTCACCAAGCGTGACAACCATGCTTCGTGTATTGTTAATCGGAAGATAAATTGCAGATGTACCATAGGCGTGTCAGAAATGCTTTGCGGCACTACAGGGGGTGGACTCATGTTTTTTAGCATCGATGATAACAAATTAACCTGAGGTGTTATAATGAGTTACGAATATGATTCATAAAACCTCCCAGTAACGTTAATATCTTATATTGTAGGATTGTGAAATTACTTGTGTCATGCTGAATTTCATGAGATTGGGGGGGGGGGGGGGGGGGGGGGGGGCGCAGGTGCGGGAAAAAGATATATATAATAAAGTCAAACATTCGAATCTACTTGATGTACATGACATATATTATACTAACCGACGTTTGATTGGCGACTTTTCACCCGCGTGAGTGAAAAGTCCATTATAATGTAGGCACATTTTCAGACCTCGGCTCTGTGTTCCATTCAAGACGACACTTTCAGACAAGCCAGTACCGAAGAGAAGTAGGATTCCAATAAAGGGAACCAGACCAAGTATTGAGAATATTGTGAACTTAACGAGAAACAAAAACTCTCCTTTTATTAGGTCGATCCCTTCTCCTCTCCGAAAGTAGTAAGTTACATTTGTTGTACGTACTGAATACGTAAAATTTCCGTGGGTGGCTCATTTCTTTCTCTGCTACCAAGCAGACATTAGCTATTTTTTTAATCATCTTACATTCCTTTAAGTAATAATTCGTCTTCTCTTTTTACCTGACCATCCCTGCTGAGAGAGTAGACAGGTGATGCAATATTGACCGACCAGTCATATTGGGAAAAATTATTCCTGTCCTACCAAAAATTCCGAAATTTCCTGTCTACCAAACATAGCCGGTAGCCGCGCCTGCTTAGCAAACGACGTACGCGCCAGCCAGTTTATTTAGCGCTGATGTGGCGAATTTTTTTGGGATTCCCTAATTACTGTCGTTCGTTTACGAAGCAAGAAGGGGCGATGCTTGTACAAGGCCGGGGAGATGAATTGCCCGTCTGCAGACATATTACAGACATACACATGGAAGACGGAATGAGGTAATAGAATCCGGATAGAAGTATTATGACGATATTACATGAGGTTTAAAACTAAGAAGTTATTTATTTGTAATCACTGACAAGAATAAAACGGAAATCTCACTATTCCTTATTTTGCATTAACGCACAGACATTTCGTAGTGGAAGTATTATGAATTACCCCACCGAAACACACAGGTTTTGAAACTATTGGCCGGCATTCGAGAAGTAGGAATGACCCCATTTCTGATTGGGGTCTGGTCTAATAGTAAACAACACGTGCCAGGAACGAAAGGGGGAATATAACCTGACACTCTAGTTAGTTTAGAACACTGTGAAAATTCACCTCGCGCCAAGAAGACAACCATACCTTGCCAAAGTTAAGAATAGCAGCAGATTTTCTTTACCAGACCAGACCTTGTTGGAGCATAATGAGAACTTAGAGCCCAGGAAAACGCTACCATTTTAACACGGAAAATCAGAATCTGAGGAAACTGTAACACAAAGTCAAAGTGGGAACTTATAGCCAAAATAACTCATCCCCAGACCCCGTGTAAGAGGCATCATCAAGCTGTCTTAATCTTTTTCTCTGGGCCAGCAGTCTGTGCGCCTAAAGATTGGCTTAGTGGTACCATTTGAGGGTACTATCTCTGGAACACGTGAAGGTATACGTTGCCTGAAGTCGACGCTAGACTCCATCATCAGACGGGTCCTAGATACGTGGGACCAGCTTGGTAGCTACTCCATGACACTTCTTGGAACGTGTTACAACTTTCAAACTTGACCAGTGACGAGTGTGGACCAGCTCATCTATCTGCAAAGAACCAAAACATCAGCGGGAGCAGAAACCATCAAACTATTGGCAGCTATGTAAAACTTAAAAGCTTCCAAGTAAACTGTCCAGTTTTTCGAAAACCATAACATCACACTGTGAGGAATACTTTTTTAATAAACAATTATTTATTTTCATAACTGTTAAAACATAATTGATTATTAAATTTGTTATTTGTATAAAGACAAATCTAAAGTTGATTTAATCATTTTGAATGTACTACCTCCGTATTTCTCAGACAATTTCTTAAATACACTTAAACAGAGCCATACAAAAATAATAAGAGGAAATTCGCCGAATTTACTCACCTGGGGGCTTGAACGAGCTAACGATTTATAAGATAACTCTATCCTTCACAACGGTTGACGGCAGATACTATAGTTAACATTTGCTCAGCCTCATGCAGCATTGTTCTCCCTTTCTGAATATCTTGTGAACACTCCCTCGAGGTAGAAACATCATTATCTTTCTATCTACAACTCCGCCAAGAGTAATCTTGTGCGAAGGTAGACACCTATGAAGACCCACATTAGTTACTCTTGATATTTGACCACACGTGTAATGTTATGTTCTCAATCCAAACATCATGCGTACATAATGTACGACACTTGGGAAGACATGGACCTGAAGCTGGATGAGTAGGTGGTTGTACTTTTATTTTCTTTAAAAATGAACCTATGACTAAATTTTATTTGTAACAGTCTTCCGCAAAACGAAATCTCTGTGGCAATAAGTGCTTTTTCTACGTGCTAATTGCCCATGACTCACTCGCGTATGTCAGGATTGGTTCTACATAACACTGCACGCCTCTCTGTCTTACTTCCGTTAACAAAGATTTAGTGCATAAAATACTTCTCAACATCCGATGTTATTAATGTGCTCAGTTAATCAAATCTGTTGATTTGTTTTCAAACAAGTCCATTAACTTTGATTTTATTTTTAAATACGATTTTGCCTGGTTTTTGGCGAGGCGCACCCTTTCAGCCTAGACACAGGTTCCGTCGGATATATTATGGCACATGTTCAATTTTTATTTATTGTTTCCCCCCATAATTGGACACATTTTTTTCTTTTTTCTTTTTAAAGTATGCCCGCTATTACTCGAGGCGAAATCTACGGTTAATTTGTCTAACCTTAGAATGATTTTACGTGAGTATCCCTCTTTTCCCTGTACGACAGGCGCCCTCTCGCCATTCTGGCAGATACTCACCGATTTCGGAGTTTACAATAATTGGACATGATCAGCTATTGGCAATAGAAAATATTTTCTGGAATTATAGGCACTAAATATTCTAATTATAACCCATCAGAAGCTGAGTGGGTTATTTTTCTCCATAATATTAAAAAAAGAAGAGCTAAATCAGTTAAACAAAGCATATTTTCAGTTAGCAAACACTTTAAGTGAACATTAAGTGGCAGACCTCAATGATGTTAATGGAAATTTAACAGCAAAGAAATACTTGAAAGGGTTCAAATTAGCTGTCGTCCACATATTTTTGTTGTTACAACATTATTCAATTTCTGTGGAAATTAAATAAGACATGTCCGTTGAAACATTGAGACAAATAGGTAACAAGTACACGGATAAAATCACTTCTTCGCGTACTAATTTATACTTGCACCCATATGTTATACATGTTCAAATTCTCCTGATGAATGGAGCAAAATTAAAATTGGCTTCGAATAAGATGATAGGAAACTCTTTACAGAGCGATACAACAGGAGGCAATCTGATCATCAGAAGTATCCCCCCGTCCGACATGTGTTTCGGCCCAGTATACTCCTTTACACTCTTAGGGGGGTGGGCCCACTTGGGTCACGACTCCCAAGCGTCTCAGCCTCCTGTTGTCTTGTATCGAAAATGAACCCATTTCCCTTATGATAGCAACTTTAAAATCCACAACTCCGCCAGCCGTGGAGGCAATTGTGAAAGTAACAAAGAGAAGACAAATTATTCCCGTTCGTTTTCGTTCACGTTGCACACTCATCACAAACTCAAAGGAAAACACTGAGGACAACCTGACTCGAAAGAAAACGACGAGGCTAGCCACTGCGCGCTAGCAACTGAAATTCTGTTCCTGACACCTCTTATAAAATATACGCCGCTTGTTGCCTCTCAGTCACAGCCCTTTCACTAGTACACCAAAAAACTCAATGTATTGTGGATTTAGAAAAATGCCTGGTGTTTTCTGTACCGCAGTGTTTACTGTCACGATTTCCATTGCCCATTGCAGTTGTTCCACAGCCAGCCTGATGTATTTTCGGCAGTTTCACTAAGCCTCTTCAGTGCCCTTGTTCTCGACTGTCCCCTCAGCCCCAACAGTTTCAATAAACCATACACTGATGCAGCCACAAGCCCTCTTGTGCCCACTTCAACAGCCATAACCCTTGCAGTGAACCCATCGTGTCTCAGATCCGCGGCCAGATCATTATACTTGGCCGCTTTGAACGAATGTTGCTCGTCCAATCTGGATAAAATGGCACGGTCAGTTCAATCAGTATAACCTGAAGCGCTGCTGAAGAATGAAGCACTATATCCGGCCGTCTCCGCGATTTTCTGTTACTCTCTGGATATGCCCCTCGTCCAGGTAGGTCACTTGCCAGTACTCACCTTGAAAGATTGAAACAGTGAAGAAAAAAATAAATAACGATTTAAAGCATATCGAAGATAACTTGTGCCTGCGCCAGCCCCATAAGTTATCTAAATGATTGTGCCGTGCCAGAGGTGGTAATACTTGAATGAACTAATTCCAAGTTCGTTCTGATCCTCTAGGTCAGCGGTTCCCAACCTTTTTTCACTTGCGTACCCCTTGGCAGCCCATTTCTATAAATTGTACCCCTAATATTAGCAAAATATTTGAAATTAATATAGTTGCTGTTATTCAAAATTTATAGATTATAACCAGAAATAAAGGGGCCAACCACGGGATTAAAAAACAATGTAATAAAAAGGTGAACAAACAGTGCATATATTTTTACATTAAAAAAATCAGAAGTTACAATAAAAATTAACACATTTAATTTATTAATAATAATAATAACAACGTTGTTATTGTTAAAAGTTGAAATCACTTTTTATAACACACACTTCACGTGACCATGACAAATGTTCAGTGCGATCCTTGAGCTTGTTTTGAGGCACATAGTTTTTTAAAATCAGGTTCAAGTGATTAAGATACAGTCTCAATTCTGGACCTGCATTCAGTTTACTACGGTATTTATTTTTTATAAAGGTATAAGAAGAGAAAGCCCTCTCCACCAGCTCAGTATTTGTAAATGGCAACAGAAACTTAAGCGCCTTGTCGGTCAGCTGTTCATATTCTGTGCTGATGTTTCCTCAAAAAGTTTAATAAGGGCATTTTTATCCTTTGAATTCAGCTATTAAAGTAGTATCAGTCGAAAAGTTCAAGAATCAACTGTTTCTCTTTTTCGTTGATTGATTAATTCAAATACCTCAGGCTGGCCTTTTCAATACACGACCTCCAAAAATCTAATTTTTTAATCATTTAATCATACCTCGTAGATTCAATTTTGTCTGAAACATTGAAGATCGTTACCAAACTATTCTGAAGTGCCAAAGTTAGTTTGTTTATTTGTAGGAAAATATCCGATAAGTATGCAAGACTCTGAAGCCAATCACAGTCGTGTAACTTTGAAGTAAGTTGGAAAGGATGGTCTTCAAAAAAAAGTTGGACTTCATGTCTAAGTTCGAACAGCCGGGTAAGGACTTTACCACGAGAGAGCCACCTTACTTGTGTATGAAGGAGCAGGGTAGAATGAAGACTATTCATCTCTTCACACAGTGCTTTGAAAAGCCTCGAGTTTGTGGACATTGACTTTATAAAATTAATCACTTTCACAGCTTCATCAAGAACGACTTTTAATTCACCAGGGAGGCAGTTAGATGCAAGGCTTTGCCTGTGGATACAGCAGTGGCTCCAGGTTATATTGGGGGGCTACCTTCGTGACACGAGCGCGAAGAACGGAGTAGCAACGTGACATAGACTTGGCTCCGTCAGTGCATAGTCCACAACAATTAGACCAATTAATGTCCTTTTCTTTGAAATAAGATACAATAGCATGAAATATATCCTCACCTCTTGTAAGCCCTGACAGAGGATGACAAAGCAAAAGGTTTTCTTCAACTTCATTGCTTTTCAAATACCTCACAATAACAAGCAAAACAGCGAAATTAGCAATATCTGTGCTTTCGTCAACTTGAATAGCAAAGAATTTACTATTTTTAATTCTACTTATTACTGTCGCTTCAACATCGTCAGACATATCCTGCATTCTTCGAGAAATTGTATTGTTCGAAAGAGGGATAGCGTTCATTTTGCGAACATGTTCCTCTCCGAGCATGCAGAGAACGGCATCTTTTATACAAGGAGAAATTAAATTCTCAGCTATAGTATGATTTTTACCACATTTAGCAATACAATAACTAATACAGTAGGAGGTTTCAACCGCATTTTCGTTATCTTTGCTAGCTGACGACAAGTACGATGTCACATTCTGTTGTTTCGATAGGCGCTGAAAAAAAATTGCGTTCCTTGTTTTCATAACTGGGGTGTTTTGTTTGTAAATGCCGCAAGAGTAACAAAGGTTTCATGCTACCATTGGATAATACTTCCCGACACACTACACAGTGGGGCTTAGCACAGTCCTCATCTCCTATAAACGAAAACCCTTACTACACGTATTCGTCACTGTATTTTCTCTTTTTAGCTCTATGTAAAACTGAAGATCGTGTCTTTTCACTATCCTGCACCAAAGGCTTAGGCGTGTCCTGAGAAGTACTTGGCGATTGATCACATTCCACATTATGTTTCAGCTTTTTTACTGTGCCGGTTTCCAACCACTGATCCATATCTGATAATACACGAATTGAACAATTAATCACTTTAAGTTAAGTTAAAACAATGACAAAAAACTACTGTATATAGAAACACTGTCTCACTGTCTCACGTTTGTAAAATTTTTGTCAAGAATCGACACTATTATTTCCGGGACATTAGACGTTCATAGATAGTGTGGAAGATCAAACAAGTCATATTTTTGATGAAATATTCAACGGCACAACTATAATCCCATAGTCATCATAATGAAAACTATTGTGTAAAAATATTGAATTGTGGTCATACGAAACGCCATAGATTTTCACACACGCCAGTACAAGCAGACAGCACGCCAGTGGCGCGCAAGAAAAATGGCGGAGATTGTCTCACTCAGTTCATGTTGTATAGTATATCGTTGAATTAATTTCACAACTTTTGACTTGTCTTTACACTGTTGAAATATGTATCCTTTCTCCGCCATTAATCAATTTTGTTCGCGTACCCCTGAACGTCATGTCGCGTACCCCCAGGGGTACGCGTACCACAAGTTGGGAACCGCTGGTCTAGGTGTTAGTTTTCATAAGTGACAAGTTACTGGGTATCTATTTATCCAACAAGGTAATTTCAACTTTCAACTTCACAGAGGGAATAACTTCCTTGATGTCAATTAAAAGATTTATTTAGAAAGCGAACAATTTCTTGGTACAGGTTCATGAAATATGTACAATTGGTTCTCCAATTATTATCTCCGTCCACTCAAATATGAAAACGTGTTCCGTTTACAATTCTGATTACACCCTTGTTCTGTGACTTCTTATATAATGACATGGGCGTGTTTAAGGGAGGAGCCTCTACACTAATATTCGTAGGTTCCCGCAGTTTGCTTATCTCAGAGGTCTGAGTACTATCTTGTTTTCTGCCTGTATATCTTCCAGCTGAAATAAAGTTAATATGGATATTTTGATCGAGATGCAGTATTCATGACTGTCTACTTACACCTTATGAATCTAATAGATTCTTGTAATGGGGCAAATCGCACTCTAATTGATAAGCTGTGTAATAAAACTAATCTTGAATATCTCTGAGATCAGCAGCATTTGCCAAAAGACTTTTGTGACAGTCTGGGAGAAGCGCCTGGTTGCTGCATCACCAGATAAAATCACGTCTGTGAAGTTTAGCTTCTCTAGATCAACTGACTAAGAAAATATATTCTTTTACTAAACCCATAAGTGGCGCAGTGCCTGTTGCTAGGCGATTCCCGCCAAGAATAGCTTCGTTTAACTAGTGACGTCAATCGTTACTTCTTAACGCCTGCAAAATCTATAGTTAAGGTAACACAGCTAGAAAATGTTTTCTGCTTCACTTTCTATGATGCATATAGTAATTAATATATTTATTTATTACGTTATTGTGAGTTATTAGCGTTAGCGTAGGCCATCCGGTGGCACTACCTTTGTGAATTATTTCAAGACATGATACTTCAAAATAACATTTCAGGCATCTCGAAACAAGGGACAATTGAGTTCAGTCAAAACATATGTTCATACAAAAATAACAGGGCATCTACATAGGACGTCAGTAAACTCAACGACGTATAAAGTATAAAGTCACTGATTACTTGAAACAGCGCTGACGTTTTTTTTCTTCTTTATTTTTTGTGGACGCCACAGTGACAAAATGGTTACGCAAATATGTAGGACACATTCAAACAGTCTGTTATCACAGCAACCATTCAATACAGTATATAGCACGGTTGGACAGGCAATTACAAATTGTTGAGTCAGTTGCATGTTATTTTTCAATAGTGCCTAGTAATTGTAGTCAGCTGTGGAAACAACATCAAATCCTTTTCTATAACAGCCAGGGAGATAACCAGATTGTATGAGGTTCTGTTCACTCTCCTTAGTTTGACGTCAGCTAGACAGACACGTTCTGCCGAAGTATAAACTAATGGTTCTCAAATACTATCCTCTAGGATATTAACGGTTTTCCAAACAATAGTTCATTTAAAAAGTAGCACGCTAAATTGGACCTCTGGTTCATTAGCATCAACCGATGCGTACAATACAGCGACATGTGAGCTGGGAAAACATCTCGTGACGACGACTTTCGAAGACAGGCTATGAATCGAAATCGCTCACGACCCAAAATCGATAGAGTTAATGAAGAGTAATCTTAATTGCTTTCTTTGAAAGAAGCAGAAATATCACGCCTCCCGACATGTGGGAAACACTAGAGGTATTATCTCGAATAAACGAAATATCCATTAAGAGGACTACACATCCCTGACAGAACAAAAAATAGCGGAGATCCCCTCTTCAACGAGGCATATCTTTCGCCATTCCAAATCGCTCACTCCACGAGTGGTTGGCGGAAACCGGTCTACCAAGAAGCAGGACAAGTCATGCGCAGTCCAGCGCAAAATGACCACAGCTCAAACTTAACTGCAGTCGATACCAACGCGAGAAGACAAATGCTTACCGAGAAAAGTGACTATAAATTTCAAGCAGTTGTTGCCCTTGCGTTATAAAACAGATATTGAAATAAAACGATGTTGCGAGAATTTATCACGCAACATATCACCACCTCCTCCCGATAAAAAAAAAATGTGGAACATATTTTTTTTTTCAATATCAAAGAGCAAGCGATAAGCGGCTCAAAACGCACGAATTATGCGCTGATAATTAATTAAATTGCCAAACAATAGGCTAATTATAGAGTGTCTGGTGAGGATATACCTCAACAGAAAATAAATATGTCTCAAAAAATATTCACATCGGGGAGGTGTCACCAACACACATCACGTTAGCATGTAAACACAATATACGTATGCAAGTTACTATAATCATCATTAAACAGCATACTCTAATATTGTCTTTAAAAATGGATGTACAAATCTGATAGGAAAATTTAAATAGTACATTCTTTGACATGTAATGACATAAGTACATAGTAAAGTTAAACTACATGACGATCCAGGACATATGCTCTGGTATTCCGAGGGTAAGTACACAATCTAGAACTCGTAAGGTAAGTCCTCAGCTCAACAATGACATTCTGAGAAAGTACAAGCAATATAATGCTAATTAATAACTAATATGCTTCATAAGGTACAATACATTATTAATAATTGTGGCTGTTTAGTAAACTAACGGCCCTTATATTAACTACTCAGTCCTCCTCTATCATTTTAAAAAACGAACAGAAGAAGATGACAACAAAGCACGATAGTGTGTACATATAAAGTAAGTACAGATGTGCTAATCTATTGTAGAAATATAGGTGTGTTATGACTCTGTAATATATAGAAATATAGGACAGAAGTATTAGTTGGAGTCATGTGGGCATCTAGACAAAATGTCAGCCATCACATTATCCGCACCACGGATAGCTCGTACCGTGAAGTGAAAAGGTTGAAGAGCTATAGCATATCGAGTGGATCTCGAACTCTTCAAATTCTTAGTCTGAATAGCTGTAAGAGCTTTCTGATCAGTCTCTAGAATGAAATGTGCGCCCAGGAGGAATCTTTGTAGCTTTAGAATTGACCAAACCATCGCTAACAACTCACGGTCTAAAACCGAGTAGTTCCTCTCTGCCGCATTTAGTTTTCTAGAAATGTACATAACAGGATGCAGAGTATTTGCATATTCTTGCATCAGTGCTGCTCCAATCCCAGTGGATGAAGCATCACTCCGAAGAACAAAAGTCCTATCAAGAGTAGGTAATCTTAAGATGGGAGGAGAAGAAAATATATTCTTGATTTGGTCTAGTGAAGATTGGCATTCTTCAGACCAACGGACCAGATTAGGCGAACCTTTCTTCAACAATGTTGAGAGAGGTGCCATGATCGAAGATAAATTTGGAATAAATCTCCCATAAAATTGAATTAAACCTAAGAGACTCCTAACTTGTTTCTTCGTTTTAGGAACAGAGATGTTCAGTATTTTGGAAGTATTGTGGTCTTCTGTCTTCAAGAGACCATGACCAACACGATGACCCAGGAAAGAGATTTCACCAAAACCAACAAAAGCTTTAGAAGGTTTTGCTGTCAAATTATTCTCACGTAGAGTGGACAGTAAGTCATATAACCCTAAATAGTGATCTTCCCAGGTATCACTGAAGAGACAGATGTCATCTAAGTATGCGATGACATCCGAACGATGTGACAGAATTCGACGCATCATGCGAACGAAAGTGGCAGGGGCGTTCATGAGACCAAAAGGCATAACATTCCATTGAAATAGACCCCTAGGTGTAGAAAAAGCAGTAAGAGGTTTGGCATGCTCTGCTAAAGGCACTTGCCAATAACCTTTAGACAAGTCAAGTTTAGTGAAGAATCTAGAATTAGAAAGTCTAATCAGTAGATCTTCTAACAAAGGCATCGGTTCAGCGTCGAACTTTGTGACCTGATTCAATTTGCGATAATCAACGCAAATTCGTATGTTCTTATCCTTCTTCCGGACAATAACCATGGAAGAAGAATATGGTGAAGTCGATGGTTCAATTATATTTAATTGAATCATTTCATCCAATTCCTTTTCCACTTGCGACTGAAAGTGTATAGGAATAGGATACGGCCTAACCCTAATTGGATTATTGTCGGTAAGAATTATGTCATGTTCTATGACATCTGTGTGTCCAGGAATGTCAGTGAGAACATCCTGAAATGTTTGTAACATCGACAAGTCTCGTCGATGTTCGTCACCAGAAAGATTAGGAGAAACAGAAACGTTTTTCCAAGATTCCGTGGAATGTAATGGAACCACTGGAAGGGGAAGGTTGACATCAGAGAAGGTAGCTTCCTCATCCTGAATGACAGACAGGGATGAATAATGACCGTGAGGTGCAGGAGCATCATCCGTTGCCTGGAAAATAGGCAGCAAATAGTCCGGACGTTCGTGAAATTCCGAAAGCATGTTTATGTGGAAAGTTTTATGCTTTCCATCAATATCGACCACATAGTCAACATCGGAAATCCGAGAGACTATTGCATACGGACCTTTCCATGCAATAAGAAGTCTATTTTCCCTACTGGGGAGTAGGACGAATGCTTTGTCACCTGGACAAAGTTGTCGTAGACATCTATTCTTGTTAGCAAACTGCCTTGCCTTCTCTTTAGCAATTTCTGATGAAGCAGTTGCTAGCTTACATGCCTCAATGATCTTTTGTCTAAGAGCAATGACATACTCATATGAGGATTGAGTTTCATCGCTAATATCATCGGCAGTGATGAGATCGTGTAATAAAGACATCGGGCCGCGTGGACGCGCGCCAAAGACAAGTTCGAAGGGAGAAAATCCTGTGTGTTCATTAGGGACTTCTCTATAGGCAAAGAGAGCCGCGGGTAAAACCCTGTCCCAATCTTGAGGATGATCTTCAGTTATCTTACCAAGCAAAGTCTTGAGCGTTCTATTCAGACGCTCAACTAACCCATTAGACATAGGATGGTAGATACTACTGAGAGATCGTTCAATATGTAAGGTAGACATTACCTGTGACATAGTGTCAGATATGAGTTGAGTGCCATGGTCTGACAATATTTCTCTGGGGAACCCCAAGCGAGAAAATATCAAACAAAGAGCATCTGCGATATCTGTAGTAGATATGCTCTTAAGAGGAATAGCCTCTGGCCAACGTGTGCACATATCGACACATGTAAGGATAAACTGATGTCCTCTGGCCGACTTGACCTTAAAAGGGCCAATAATATCTATGGTCATTTTCTGAAACGGCCGAATAGGAATGTCAGCAGCCTGGATAGGCGCAGCATGTCGTGGTCCTCTAGATTTGACCTCCTGACATACCTTGCATGATCGGCAGTAAATACGAATGTCCTTATTGACAAAAGGCCAAAAGAAAGCCGCAAGGACTCTCGACTTCGTACGGGCAAAACCCATATGTCCAGCACATTGCGAGTCATGAGCATGTTGCAATATTTGGACTCTCATGCTCTTGGGAACAAGAATTTGCGAATGTGCCGACGTAGTCGAATCTTGTACCATACGTACAAGTACGCCGTTTCTCATTGCAATCCAAGATTTTCTATTTGTATCCTGATTCGGATCACCTTTCTTCGCAAGAACGAAGAATTTTTTTAAAGAAGGATCTTCTTCTTGCAATTTTATGAAAGAGTCACGAGTGATTACTAAGTGACTATCTTGGCTATCAACTTCATTATCACTATTCAGTGAAGTTTCGGGTGTTTGTAGAGCTTGTGCTCTTGTAACTACTGCATTTGTAGCTTGCATGTTATTATCTTCCCAAGCAGCAATCTGCTGTGGGGTACACTCCCTAACTCCGTGAATACGACCAATAATAAGGTCCGCAATAGGATTAGGTAAGAGACAAGCATGCACATCTCCAGTAAAGAAAGGAGTGGCAATGCGAATTACAGCAGTAGGATATTTTTCTAGAGTGCCGCCAAATGTGACACATTTAATAACCCTTCCTGTAGCACAAGATGGATCTACAAGCGATTGTCTAACACCAATAGTGGTGCATCCGGAATCGAAAAGTAGTGAGACCGGAGTATCATTAACAAGACCCTTATGTAGAATTAAAGAACCCCTCCCGTCATGCGCAACAGCAGCAGGAAGTGCGGGAAGTGGGTGACCACAACTCAAAGTAGTTATGGTACCCGGTTCGAATAAAGTACTGCATTGGGGGCATTTGTTTGCTCTCTCAAAGTCAAAAGCAGAACCAGTGACAGCGTCAAAGTTTTTACTATCAACAACATGATTACAGGCTCCCTCAGTTTCCTGTTGTACAGCATTAGCCTGCTGATATCTCTTTTTTTTGTGTTGAGATCTACCCCGACTATTATTACCTCTGAAGTTATCAGAGTTATTATTATCTCTGCAGTTATTATTGTCTCTATTGTAATGGTTATACTGGTTCGAATTCCAGTTTCCACGATTACTATCATGTTCACATTGATGCGAACATCTATTTGTTTGGTTCTGAGGTCTTCGGCAGGAATAACCTCTATTACCATATCCTCTTTTGAAATGCTTATAATTATTAGGGTGATAGTAACGACCACTATCAGGTTGTCTCCAATTCTTCGAAGAAGAATCACCATGAAATTGATTTCCATGATTTTGACAGAAATTACCGCTACTCTTTCTATAAAAATTTTGTTGGACTCCACGAGCAAAGTTTTGGCCATAAGGAGCTGCCGAAGCAACTGGTAAACCTTCTTTCACCTTTGAGTTACCCATGGTTATGTGTGGGTGCGCAGTTACGTATTGGCAACAGAAATCTTCCATTTCTTTTATTGTTTTAGGTTTACGTTCATGAAGGAAAGCAAGGAAAGACTCATTGACAGACGACATGACTTTGTCTCTAAGTATTACGTCCATAAGTCCTTCATAAGTTTTTTCCGTCTTAGATAGTTCAACCCATCGTGAGAAAGTAATGCGTATTCTTGCAATAAACTCGGAGAATTCAACTCCATTTGCAGGTAACATGTTTTTAAATTGTAGACGATAGCCGTCTTCGTTAAGCTGATATTTCTTTAACAAAGCGGCCCTGACAACCTCATAATTGTTCTTGTCAGGTTCATCCACCATATTTAATATACTTAGAGCTTTACCTGTCAGTATCCCTGATAACTGATAAACATATTTTGCTTTGTCTATGTTATGAGCTGTACATGCTTGTTCAAATCTGTCCAGATAGAACATTATGTCATCACTGGAAGGACTAAATGTTGGTAACTTAATCTTAAAAGTATCCTTATTAGCCTTACCAGAAGATGAACCCTTGTTTGAATCATTACCATTACTCATGCTTGTCACTTTCAATTTTTCCAACTCTAAAGCTAAGACCTTTTCTTCATGTTCCATTTTTGCTTTCTCTTTCCTCTCATCAGACTCTCTCTGTAATCTTCTTTCCTCAGCCTGAGCCTCTATTTGAAGTCTTTCAGCTTCTTTCTCAAGTCTTTTATTCTCAGCCTCTTTTTCAAGTCTTTTATTCTCAGCTTCTAGCTGGAGTTTTCTTTCCTCAGCTTCTGATTCCCTTTTTTGTTTTTCCATTTCCATTTGGAATCTCTTTTCATCCACCTGCATCTGCAGTTTCTTTTGTTCAGCTTCCATATGCAGTTTCTTTTGTTCAGCTTCCATTGCTTTATCATATCGAGCAGTTGCAAATTCTTCTAACTTATCACCAGTCTTCCCAAGCAATTTACCCTGCTCAATAAAGTGCTCAAATGTAGACATGTTGTCTAACATATGAGTCCAAAACCTGAAATAATTAACTAATTTATTCCAAACCTAAGTGTAACAAGTCTTAATTAAGCACTTGTATATTCACATCACCTTATATTATCCCAGTCTCTGTGGGAAACAAGTCTCCAATCAAAGAACTTGTATATGAAATATCAGCACTCAAATCTTGATCATAAGTGCACTTCTCATTCAATAGTGCACGACACTATTCATCATTCATTTATCATCAGTATAGTAGTAACAGTGCATTAGCATAGCCCATTAACTAATTACTATAACTGTAAACAATGACTATGTAAACACATGCGATATCTGCGATATAATTAAACAAAATACATGACACCACAGTGTATAAACAAAAATGTTGTATGAAACTAAATTATAGACAAGAGTAGGCTAACAAATACAAACAAATCACAACAAAACTAAAGAATGTGAAATAATAACGAAAACAATATTAAAACATGTCATCACAGCTAACATAAATAGCAACAGAAGTCGCTTAGCAAATTCCAGTATCGGAAATTTGCAAACCCTACAGAAAACGCTCACAATAGACGACCTCTATGACGTGGCATAATCTAACGGAGACACCACCCAACCGAGAACCCGCTGAAATATAAACATATAAATATACAAATAACATATAGACATATAACATATAGAATGAGATGATACACAGAAGACTCAGCAGAAGTATAAGGGCACAGTTTACATACAAACAGGCCACTTAACTTAAAGGCTTCCAATCGTAGAAACAGAAAAAACGGATGTCAATCAACGTCCTAAAGAGCGAAGCTCCAACGATGATGGCACATCTGAACTGCTTCCACTGCTAACACGATGGTACAAGAGCTTCTGAAATACTGTGTGTTGAGTTGTTTCGGCACTTGACCTTCTAATCCAAAAGTAAGTTGATGGAAATCGGTACTTGGCCTTCTTCAGAAAACAACCCGTTTCAACCGGCACTTGACCTTCTCAAAAAAACGACAGCACTGGAACCTTGACAGCAGCAACTTGCTTGACTTGCGTAAAAGATAACAGCAGTCCGAGTTATCCGGCAACATGTAACAACGCCGGGTACTGTCAAATTCTTGTTTCCGTCAAAAAGTTGAAATTTTGACTTTTACCGGGCAACGCCGAGTACTTTGAAAATTTTGAAGATGTTGACTGTATTGAAGAATGTTAATTTCTTGAAGGATGCTGATGAATTCTTGTTGAAAATGAAGTGGGTAAGGGACCCCGTGTTTGCTAGTACCAGAATCAAACCAGCTTATGGCCACCAAATGATGCGTGATGCCATAAGATGATGGATGGCATCCGCATGTCTGGTTTTGTGTAGTGTGTAGATGTGTTCAGTCAAAACAATGTTCATGCAACAATAACAGGGCAATCCACATAGGACGTCAGTAAACTCACGACGTATAAAGTCAATGAGTCTTGAAACAGCCGTTGACGTTTTTCTTCATTATTTATTGTGGACGCCACAGTGACAAAATGGTTACGCAAATGTGTAGGCACATCAAACAGTCATTATCACAGCAACATTCAATACAGCAATAAACGGTAGACAGCATTACAATGATGAGTCAGATGCATGTTATATTTCAAAGTGCTGTAAATGTAGTCAGGTGAACAACTCCATCCTTTTCTATAACAGCCAGGAGATAACCAGATGTATGAGATCAGTTCACTCTCCTTAGTTTGACTTCAGCAAGACAGACACGTCTGCCGAAGTATAAATAATGTCCTCAAGAATATCCTCTAGATAATAAAGGTTTTCTAAACCTAGTTCATTTAACAAAGTAGCAAGTAATGGTCCTTGGTACATGCATCAACCGATGCAGTACAATGCAGCGACATGTGAGCTGGGAAAAAACATCTCGTGACGACGACTTTCGAGACAGGCTATGAATCGAAATCGCTCACGACCCAAAATCGATAGAGTTAATGAAAGAGTCAATTTACCTTGCTTTCATGAAATACACAGAAATATCACGCCTCCCGACATGTGGGAAAACACTAGAGGTATTATCTCGAATAAACGAAATATCCATTAAGAGGACTACACATCCCTGACAGAACAAAAAATAGCGGAGATCCCCTCTTCAACGAGGCATCTCTTTCGCCATTCCAAATCGCTCACTCCCACTAGTGGTGGGCGGAAACCGATCGACAAACAACAAGACAAGTCATGCGCAGTCCAGCGCAAAAATGACCACAGCTCAAAAGTTAACTGCATTCGATACCAACGCAAGAAGACAAATGCTTACCGAGAAGCTGGGTCGACCCCGGAGCCGTTATATAATTTAAATATCTAGGGATAGCCGTTTGCGGTCTAAAAAATCCCACCTCAACTGGGGATCGAACCAAGACAGCCGAGGTAGAAAGCCAATGTACTAACCAGTGCGCTACGGGTCGCTTCTCGTAAGTCAATTGTGAAGAAAAACGGCCTGTAGGAATTATAAATAGTTTTCAGTTGACTCCAGTGCAGGCAGTGTTTACTAGACTGTGACATTACATTTTACTCTATAGAAATATTGTTATCACAATAACCAGAGTGCACCTCAGCGATATCATTCCACATTTAAATTTGTAACGTTCACTTGAAGCCAAAACCAATATTCATGTCAAGCTGTCTGAAATGAATGACCCTCATTCTTGTTACAA
This sequence comes from Oreohelix idahoensis, assembly GCA_024509875.1. Lineage (NCBI taxonomy): Eukaryota > Metazoa > Mollusca > Gastropoda > Stylommatophora > Oreohelicidae > Oreohelix > Oreohelix idahoensis. Next base: position 36,250 of record JAMPIV010001530.1, read on the forward strand.
ATAACAGTCACTGCCAAGCCAAAATATATAACTTAGAAAATATTATAAACAAGACTGCTAAAAAGTGTTAGTGACGTGATCAAGGTGAACTTGTTCCAGACCTGGTTATAAACACTGTGTGGGGAAAGATTATTGATTTATCCTAGGTGCACGTATTGAGTGCCCGACTGGCTCAGTTGTTAGAGCGGCTGTCTCTCGCCGCACAGTTACCGGGACCACTAATCGAAACCTGGTAGCGTCACGCTCCAGTCAACATAGCTGTAAATGGGTAGCTGACTATGCTTTTGAGTTATGGAAAGCAAAGGCAGCGAAGAGCGCAAAATGGTCATCCCACTTCACAAGCTAGAACTACTATAGAGAAGTCTCTAACACTTTACTCCACTACGCAATTTCTACTATAGACTACATTTTATTGCACGTGCTAAATACATTCACCTAACACACTATTTGTTCATATAATATTGTTATGGCAATTACAAATCTATTACTTAACTACGTAAACTGTTTATAAGGTGCATATGAACATTCAGTAATACGTAGTATAAACTATGTGTTAATGAAAACATTAATGTAATAAAGTCTATACTGGCCATGAAATATGGCTCAATTGTAGCATGACTTAATGACTTTTGAATTTTTATTTGGTTTTAAACACAGGATTATATTGTAAGTGTTCTATCATCATTTTTGTTTCCTCTCCCACTTGAGCATAGAACCACCACTGGACAAAACATTGACATACTCATGTACCAGTAGTTTATGTAGTAATATGTTTTATATGATGAGCCTGCCTTCCCCATGTACAACCTAATAAAAGTCGCCTTGTACGACATGCATAAGGAAACAATGGTCCCATTCTTTATGTATGTCATTAAAGGGATCCTCAGGAATGACATGGAGAACGTGTATAACGTATTTTTAAATATGGCGTCTAAACATTTAGTGTCAGTGACATATGGGAGATGCTTCGCTAAGTGTTAGGGACGTACGGGAGATGGTTCGTCATGTGTTAGTGACATACGGGAGATGGTTCGTCATGTGTTAGTGACATATGGGAGATACTTCGCCATGTGTTAGTGACATACGGGAGATAGTTCGTCATGTGTTAGTGACATACGGGAGATGGTTCGTCATGTGTTAGTGACATACGGGAGATGCTTCGCCATGTGTTAGTGACATACGGGAGATGCTTCGTCATGTGTTAGTGACATACGGGAGATGGTTCGTCAGGTGTCATTATTCTTCATATCAGCGCACCCTGATTATTGTCCGTCTGTTCGTTTGTTTAGTGTTTATTTGTAAAACTGTCACGGATTGTATTACAGTCACATCCCTTGTCACAACACACAATATACTAATAATATCACCCTCACTGATGTGTGCTAAAGCCATGCTTTACTAAATGTGTCACCATTCTAATATTGTTGAGAACCTCTCAACACCTGAGACATGTTAAGTGCTCTGTTTGCCAGGCGTAGGCTATCACGTGTCCCCGCAGGTGTCGAATTGTAATGCTGTAAAACATTTTATTTTGTTGATCCTTCCCATTCCATTGTATCATTTATTTTTGTTCAGCCGTTTTGTTTATTATTTATTAAACGCTGAAGGTAGTCCCATAGCAGATATTGCCGTAGAGAATGATGTGTTAGATATGTCACAATAGTAGCTCCACCTTTTACTGAGGTGGGTTTTCATTTCCCTTTCTCGCTGCCTTTACTGCCTCGAACTCAAGACAAGAGCTAAGTACCCACTTACAGCTTGGTAGGCTGGAGCGTGACGCTACGAGGTTTCGATCCAGGAACTGTGCCGAGACAGGAAAGCTCTCCAACCGCCTGTGACGGTATTGCCTCCCCTGCTTTGCAGCAGTGGTCCCATAGTGACCAAACTCAAGAGTATCTAATACAGGCTTCAATGGAGTCTACTTGTATACAAGATTACTCTTGGCAGAAATGTCGATAGACAAGTAGTAAAGCTTCTATCACATGGGAGTCTTCATAAGAAATTCAGGTAAGCGAAAACAATGCTGGCTGTAGCTGAGCACGTTAATTCTGTAACCTGCCGACCACTTTTGTGAAGAATTTAAGCACTTATTTATCAGCTCGTTAAGCCCCAACCCCTGATTTACACAGCTGAATTCTCTTATTCAAGTATAGCTCTCTTTATAATGTGTGTAGTAACTGACTGAGACAAACATGCAGTAACTTTTAAATGATCAAATCGTAGTTAATTTTGTAACATTACAAATAACACAATTTAATAATCACTTTAGTTTTAACAGTTTGAAAATAATTTGAATAGCTATGGATAAAGAAAAACTATCATCCTCGTATTTGGGGATTGCAAAAAGGGTAAGAAAGTTCAGATGGCAGCATATATTTGAATTAGCTGCCAATGACGGTTCTGTATTTTCACAGTGATCACTCGTCTCTGGTCAAGGTTGTCGGGTGTAGCTCGTCTCCCAGAAACTTCAAGGAAGGTCTACACAGTCCGGCCTTTGTCTTAAAGCGTACGCCACTGATCCCGTCTTGTTCCAGAAATAGTACGTTCTGCTAGTACCACCAATAACAGTGATAGAAGAATAGAAATGAACGCTCTTCTGAGTATGGCGTTCTCCGACACAGTTATGTGTCCCCCCTCTTCTATTTCACCATCCCGCTTAACTCAAAGTTTACCCTCGATGAGAATTAAATTTAATCCCTCGGGATAAAACGTCCTTTACATTTAAACTGATAAGATTTAGCTTTACATTACATTTACATCTCCGCTATTTGAAAAGTGTTCACAATATAAATTCATTCGTGTTTTATCTACATTTACACTTGTGGAAATGTATGAAACTTCTATTAATTAAAATGCATATTTTCCCATGGACATTTACACTGGTTTAAAGCGCAAAATCTTACATTAATTTTAAAGTGAATATGTTTATAGGGACTTTTACACTGCTTTTAAAATGTAAGTCGCATGCTTAGAATGGACATCATTTCTTTTCATCTTTCCCTCCCTGCTCCATAGGGAACCTAAAACTACTGTATGCTTTTCGTTCTCGTTACGAAACTATCAATAAAGCAATCACCAGCCCGTGCAGTGGTAGTTCATTAATCATCATTCTATACGCTGAGGTTGCTAGCCTCAAATGACTTTGACATCTAATAGCGAGTTTAACACATAAAATTCACATGATAATATATACATATATACGTTAGTTCACATCTTAGTAATAAAATATGAAATGTAAATCCAACTTAAGCCAATCCTGGCTACAGACTTGTCGCACAGATGAATAAAAGAGACGAATCGTTATCTTACAACATGTGTCTTGGATTTCTTTTAATTTTAACATATATTGCACCTTCTGACTCCATGTGTCTTCAATTTCCTAGTCCCTGTTGTTCCTTATTAAATATAGAGATTTCCTGTGCTTTATAAGTCTTATCTGGTTCTCCAATAAAAGGTCCGGATTACAATTAGGAATTATGAATCTAGTTTTGATTCTGGCGAAGGTCTAGTGTTGTCTTGGCGAGCGTGCAAATCACAGAAAAATAAAGCCCATATTCCCTCCAGTGATGATATGAATCTAATCAGAAAGATCCAATCATTTCAAATCATGCAGGATAGGCTGTGCTATTTCAAAATATTCCCACGTGAAATAAGGTGCGTGCCTGCAACTGTCACGTATTACCGTAAATGGACATCTGATGCCTTGTATACACTCTCACACACACATTTGAAGACTCATATTGTCTCAAATGTAATAAATCCATGATTAGTTTTTAACCAATGACCGGAAGCAATTACATCACATTTGTCTGCCAACATGTGACACACCGACAGTAATCTCGTTATCTGTTGTATGAGTGCGCAAACTCCGGGTCTTATCGGTGAATTAAGTCGATAACGCAGACCGATGTAGTTTTAGGTGGCAGCGCCTATAACCACAAATATGGGTAGCACTCTTTGCAAATGTGACATTTATCACCTACAGGGCGATTTGATAAAATAAGATATCTGCTACTTAACAGAAACAATAAATAAATAAAGAAAGAAAGAAAGAAAAGTGCGATAATTGACAGCACCTAAAAGAAATCGGTACCACAAATAAACGGATACTGCCGTAGAGAACCGACGATCGATAGTGGTCGCCCCGTTTCGTCACACCACTAAGCCAACCGAAAGTTTATTATTGATCATATAATAGTAAGTTATTGTTGGTCTGACACTTCTGTATCCACTTGTAACATTTTTATGTCAGTGTGATCTGTCTTACTTTTCTGTTTGTTGTCTTACACTTCATTGTTATTGTTTTCACACACACTAGAACGTCATCAAAATTATCATCAGTTCATGGGATTCATTTTGTTGATAAATGTTATTGTTCACACATACTAGTACGTCATCAAAGTTATGATCAGCTGACGGGATTGATTAGTACGTCATGAAAGTAATGATCAGCTGACGGGATTGATTAGTACGTCATGACAGTAATGATCAGCTGACTGGATTTATTTTTTTGATGTTTTATTTTTTGTCATTTTCCATTTTGTTCCTTAAGGAGCATGGAACCATTACTACGACAGATCTACTTACAGTAAGCCTGCAACAAAACTATCACGTGTTCTTGCAATAATGTTCTGTTACAAGTAATTTTACGTAATGACAACATAATGTTAGTCACATGACTAAAGTAGCAGTAGAACTAGTCTTTTGTTGTCTCAGCAGAGACCACGTGACTTTGTTGAAACTAATATATTTAGATAATCGTGTTACCGAACAGTTCAGGACAGGAAGATTTGGCGTATTCTTGTTGACGACTTGTGCTCCAGGGGCAACTTAGCGAACAGGATGATGGTGGATAATTAGTATGCACGTGCGTGTGTGTATGCTCCATTGTTAATGAGTTCGTGCTTGTGTCAATTCAAAATGCATGGTGATCATTGAATATTTACTAGTACTTGCTTCCTGTATCCTGGCAATTTGCAGTTATTTCTCTCTCTCTCTCTCTCTCTCTCTCTCTCTCTCTCTCTCTCTCTCTCTCTCTCTCTCTATCTCTCTCTCTCTCTATCTCTCTCTCTCTCTATCTCTCTATATATATATTTTTTTAATAATGACAGAAAATAAATAGAAATACTTTTGTCATGTTTGTCACGTGATTTACTACCCTTGCTCTGCCGTGATGGTTCAAAAGTGGACAACTTCAGAGTATCTACTGAAGGTAATCAAAGTTGTCTACCTTTCACTCAAGATGACACTTGGCAGAAATGTGAATTGAAAAATGGTGCTTCAATTGTAGGGAACCTCGTAGGAATTTAAGAAATCAAGTACTACGGCTGATAGGATCCAGGCTGTGCAAACTTTCTATCTTCCCTGACTTTCTATGAGGAGTAAAATTTAGATTGTTTTGATTAGCCCCCAACTGATTTAACTTAGTAAAATATTACTTTAATAGCTCTGTTAATGGTATTTAAAATGACTGAGACATACGATTGCCCTTCACTCAAAAAAATGACTGAATCAACTATAACTTTCTATATTTACAGATAACAAATTTAATAAACAATTATAGTTATTAATGTCAAAATTAATGAAGGTTTTAATGGAAAAAATGTTAACATTTAAAGATTCATCATAGATGATGATCTGGATAGGGTGTTTTACTAATTTCTTAAATAAAAGAGTTCATTTGGCACCTTTAAGTGGGTAGTTTGCAGGTTGTCGGCTGGTTCACTCTCGTCACTGGTCAAGTCTGGTGGCCGCAACACGTCCGTCGTAGTATCGTGGGGTAATTACGAAGATGGCCCAACGTTTTAACTACCCATCTGAAAAATGAGACGATTCTCCAAGGAAAGGCTAGTCCGGTCATCCCTAAAGCAAGAACGGAGGGCGGTAATATTAATACCGGAATTACCTGAATGGTCAGGTTCATTAAAATGAAGAGCAACCGGTGTAGGTTTGCCATGATAAATGTCATTTAAGTGTTCACGAAACCTGTCTGCTAACTTAGCCAGTTTCAGTAATATAAGTAATACAATACCTTCTACAGATGATAGCATAACTGAAGTTTCGCCTGTGAAAGACTCTCTAATGACAAAGTAAACCTTCGGAAAGGTATATGTCTGAGTTTGGAGTACAAATGAACAGCTCTTACACATACCGCGTTGACACGGACGGTTTAGTACCAAAGTGTGAATGGCTAATATACCTCAAGCGGCGGTGTACAAGAATATCCCTAAAATTGTGATCCTTGCGATGTGCAACCAAAGGCGTATCTCGAAATAACTCTCGGGTATCAGGATCAGAACATCCGATTGACAGAGTGGTTAGAGCGATGGTTTCTCGCTGCAAAAGTGCTGGGTTCGAATAACGAACCCGACATGCTCCAGTCTACCAAGCTGTGAATGGGTACCTGACCAAAGTCAGGGAAGGAAATGGCAGCGAGGAAGGGAACTGATCACCTCACCTGTCGATGCTGCACTTAGTGTGGTGAAGTCTCTAACACTTTCACTCACCTGCGGTAGTATCTGTTACGGGACTACCAAAATTATTTAATAGGATCAGAGTGGAGAATAGTCAGATGACGAAATATACATTTTCTCACCTCCAAGCAGTGGTGATGGAAAGTTAAGACAAGTTTGAGTCTGTCAGATGAAGTAGTAGGTTTGGTAGTAAGCGTCATCTGACGAGTAACGTGTCTGATGCAATGGAGCATCAGATAAAACTCTTTCAGGATAAAGACGTCGGCGAAACAAACTCGAGCATTTCTTGAGCTCGTTCACCGGATGTCATCTTCATCGTGACATATCCGACGTACGCGTAGAAGTTTATAAAAGGGGATATAATTGTTACATGTGAGCGGATGAGAAGAAGTGTAAAATAGGAAACCATGTAAGTTTGTACAAGACAGAAGTTTTAAGACCAGTAAAACTAATTTTGACAGTAAGGTCAAAAACGTTTACTGAAGTAGTAGACATTTAAGAAGTGAATTTGATGGAAGGATTGAAATTACAAACATAGTCAATAAACAGATTTATACCGTAGACATGTCTGTAACTCCAATCCCATCATAAATATAGTGACGGTAAAACTCAGGTATCGGCCTAACATAACTTTGAAGGACCAGATATTCAAAGTGGCCCATAAAAAGGCATCTAGGGTTCATTTTAGTAGCCATTGTCATGCCACTGATTTGGTCAAAGAATTCACCATTAAATTCAAAAGAGTTGAGTGTAAGAACCAATTCAGCGATGCGAAGAAGGGGACCTGTGCTACTAGTAAAATCAGTGCGTCGGTTGAGAAATATGGTGGTGCTTTAAACCAGCGGTTCCCAACCTTTTTTCACTTGCGTACCTCTTGGCAGCCCATTTCTATAAATTGTACCCCTAATATTAGCAAAATATTTAAAATTAATATAGTTGCTGTTATTCAAAACTTATAGATTATAACCAGAAATAAAGGGGCCAACCACGGGATTAAAAAACAATATAATTGTCGTAGATTTTTTATAGGCGTATTAAGACTTAGGCTGGTCCCTTCTGAATAGGTTGGAATGAGTGATAGTCACAGTGAGAGCTGGTGAAAAGCAATAGAATTTCCACACGTGAGATGATAGAATCGTGATTAGAGGCTGTCTTTGAGATGCGAGAAAATCTTCTCTCTCTCTCACCTATCTTCTACGACAGTTTTAAATGTAGTCAGACAGTCTAAACACAGATATATATACTAATATATCTCTATCTACTCACGGGCACGCACATATACGTGACGACAGTTAAACACACAGACGTGGGAAAATCTATAACAATGGATATATATATATTTTTTTAGAACGAGCTGACCAACGCACTGATTAGTTCAAGAGAGATTTTTATTATTATCATTAAAAAAAAATCTTCTCACAACACCAAAGAAATACATCAAAGAGAAACATATACAAATAGTTAAAAAATTTAAGAAAAAAAATGCTACAAGGATGATAGCCCGTTAGAATCTTACTCTAGGTTTAGCCCACAGCCCCGTTAAGAGAACAGATGATGGCCCAAAGAGTTATAGATACATAGGGTTGAGTCTAAGAGGTTTCTTTCTTTCTCGTAAATGTATGAACAGAGTTGGATAATCTGATTTATCCTAAGAAAAAGAAACTCTAGCATTTGTAACAAATTCTGCAGATTTAAAAAAAGTAAGACCCCAAATGGGTGACAATAATACACCTGTAAAATAACACTCTGACCTGTGTACTCTCATTCATTCAGCCATGGCCTTGCTCACACATATATACTCACAACTTTGCTCGTTGCCTCTGGGAACATAATAATTCTAGGACCTTCGCACAGACCCGAAAAATGCAGTCATCGACCAAGAAACCCCCAGTTCCAAAAGACGTACTGAACTCTCTGTCTCAGGGAAACGATTCCTTGGGTGTTCTAATTTTTTCCGAATGTCTGATTAAGTCACATAAAATTTGTCCAGGCACGAACGTTAGCAGAGCACACTGTCATTAGCTTTGGATTCTAGGATTTAAGGAATGTCAGATCGGTGTCTTCTTTCAGGCAGGTACTATATTTGGTCACCACAATACTATTCACAATCTCTGTAGGAATGTTAATGTTATTCTTGTAATATTCTCTCCGCCAGGCAGCATGTACATCTAAATTTGTGGAGCAATATGAACTGGCTCAAAAGCCCAATATATATTTCTAGTCTTTAGAAACCTTTTAGTGGGATTGCTATTACTGTCTCTCTCTAATGGCATATGCACTGTCAGACCCGTGTTACTTGAAACAAAAAAAAACCCACGTGGTTAAAGATAGGAACTGTCTATGCTTCACACAAATATGTCTCTTTACTAAACGCTGGCAAGTTGGGTACCACCGTTTCACTATATAAAATGGAAAGAACACATATCAAATAATTTACATATATGTACTCAATATAACTTACATTTTACACGACAAGCCTACAGCTTGACTTATATTTAAAACTTCCCGTGAAATAAGTTATATAAAAATCAATCCTCAGGAATTAGGAATATCTTCGTATTCCGTCAATATTCACTGATGTCGTATCTAGCATTTATGAGTTAGTTTAAAAAAAATCTCGACTGAGTAGTTAGCAGTTAAATTAAATTCATTATAGCTACATGTCTGTTACGCTAGAAATATAATTTATTCTGCTTTCCACCGTGTGCGTCACTAGAAAAATATTACAAACTATAAATTAGTTGCTCTGCACCAAATCTAACTAGGGAAAAAGCTAAGCGATTAAACACTTTAAACCCTACACACAATACTAGATATAATATTAATATACCTCAAACACAGAAGTACTAAGAACTTAAACCACTTCGACCAAACTAAAGGCCATCTCTATTAACAGAGATTATTTAGAAATCGAACGAAGGCTTGTTCTGTCTAACTGCGAAGTTACTGAGTGAAAATGAAAATAAAGTTTCAAACTCGGGCCAATATCTTAAAATCAGACAAAGGGCCCCAACTTATTTCGCCAAGCGAAATTATCTCCCCTACTCCCAACATTTACGTCAGCTTAACGCGTGTCGTAACTGCCACCTACTGACCGAGATGTACGCGTGTCAGCTTTAAATCCCAGACAGCCTGTCTGCGGTGCGGAACGATTTTTCACGCTTCGCTGGAGCTATTTCGACGAAACTCTGAACTGACACTTATACTACTTCGCACCTCACGCTGACCGGGCCAACAGTGAGCCGTGTCAGCTGGGATTTCCAGACAGATGTCTGAAACTGCGACTATAAGGTGTAAATATTCGCTCCTGCTTAATCGTTCGGCCGATGCAACTAGTTGTTGACCGGTGAAAATGCAGACGGATATCGGCTCTCTCCTAGCATTCTCACGCGTTTACGTCGAGAATCTAACTCAGGAGTGTCGTGTCATCTGAAGGTGCAGACCCAAGTCGGCTCGATGTCTGAGATGGACTGCAACTAAATCGCACTTCACGTCTGACTGACATCTATGTAATAAAATCAGTATCCCAGTATGAGAAAAAAACGCAAGGTAAAGTTTGAGAATACTGAAGAAAATATTTTTCGCCCGAGTGATGCGAAAAATACAGGAAAAACAAGTACGGAAAGATAAATAAAATAAAAGGATTGGGGTGAGAGAATAGGAAGAAGATGTAGGCAATTTAATGATATAAAGACCTACGTGACAGTAATAAAAAGGTAAACAAACAGTGCATATATGTTTACATTAAAAAAATCAGAAGTTACAATAAAAATTAACACATTTAATTTATTAATAATAATAATAACGTTGTTATTGTTAAAAGTTGAAATCACTTTTTATAACACACATGTCACGTGACCATGACAAATGTTCAGTGCGATCCTTGAGCTTGTTTTGAGGCACATCGTTTTTTGAAATCAGGTTCAAGTGATGTAAGATACAGTCTCAATTCTGGACCTGCATTCAGTTTACTACGGTATTTATTTTTTATAAAGGTATAAGAAGAGAAAGCCCTCTCCACCAGCTCAGTATTTGTAAATGGCAACAGAAACTTAAGCGCCTTGTCGGTCAGCTGTTCATATTCTCTGCTGATGTCTCCCCAAAAGTTAATAAGGAATTTTCCTTTGAATTCAGCTATTAAAGTAGTATCAGTCGAAAGTTCAATCAACTTCTCTTTTTCGTTGATTGATAATGTGGCTGCTTGGAAATAATCTTCTTCAAAGGGATTTACAATCCAGTAGCTCTCTTTTCCAGGTTTCGGAAAGTACTTCTCGAAAGATGACTTTAGCCCTTTCAAGTGTTCAATTATTTTCTCGCTCATTTCCTGGGAGAGGTGCAGCTCGTTCTCAGATAGGAAATTGTGCAGAGTTTCAAATACCTCAGGCTGGCCTTTTTTAATACACGACCTCTAAAAATCTTATTTTTTAATCATAGATTCAATTTTGTCTGAAACATTGAAGATCGTTACCGAGCTATTCTGAAGTGCCAAATTTAGTTTGTTTATTTGTAGGAAAATATCCGATAAGTATGCAAGACTCTGAAGCCAATCACAGTCGTGTAACTTTGAAGTAAGTTGGAAAGGATGTTCTTCAAAAAAAAGTTGGACTTCATGTCTAAGTTCGAACAGCCGGGTAAGGATTTTACCACGAGAGAGCCACCTTACTTGTGTATGAAGGAGCAGGGTAGAATGAAGACTATTCATCTCTTCACACAGTGCTTTGAAAAGCCTCGAGTTTGTGGACTTTGACTTTATAAAATTAACCACTTTCACAGCTTCATCAAGAGCGACTTTTAATTCACCAGGGAGGCGGTTAGATGCAAGGCTTTGCCTGTGGATGCAGCAGTGGCTCCAGGTTATATTGGGGGGCTACCTTCGTGACACGAGCGCGAAGACCGGAGTAGCAACCTGACATAGACTTGGCTCCGTCAGTGCAAAGTCCACAACAATTAGACCAATTAATGTCCTTTTCTTTGAAATAAGAATCAATAGCATGAAATATATCCTCACCTCTTGTAAGCCCTGACAGAGGATGACAAAGCAAAAGGTTTTCTTCAATTTCATTGCTTTTCAAATACCTCACAATAACAAGCAAAACAGCGAAATTAGCAATATCTGTGCTTTCGTCAACTTGAATAGCAAAGAATTTACTATTTTTAATTCTACTTATTATTGTCGCTTTAACATCTTCAGACATATCCTGCATTCCTGAATTAATTTCACAACTTTTGACTTGTCTTTTACAATGTTGACATATGTATCTTTTTTCCGCCATTACTCAATTTTTTTTTTCGCGTACCCCTGAACGTCCTGTTGCGTACCCCCAGGGGTACGCGTACCACAGAATGGGAACCGCTGCTTTAAGCCCATCATAATGTGGAATAGAAGTATAAAGCGAACAAACATCAAGAAGGAAAAGACGGTAAGTATGGTCAGCCGGAATCTGATCAAATCAAAGGTAGTAATACATAAGAAGGTAGATTAGCGAGAAAGGGTTGGAACATACTATCAAAGAATTCAGATATATGTTCAGTTGGACTAGAGCAAGCTAAAACAATGGATTTACCAGGACTTTCTTTTTTATGCTTGCTCGACAGAAAATAAAGCTGTCTGTTAGTATCATGGATATTGGTACGAATAAGAAGGAACGCTCCCTGGTACGAAGAAACCAGTTGACGTTGTTGATGAGTGAAGTAAGATCTCGAAATTTCCAAGTCAGTGAGCTGGCGTTTTATGCATTGCAATAACACACCTCATGCATTGGAAGAAACATTTCTTCTTAACTAGTTCTAAGTGATACAGTTCAGAAGGATGAAAAAGTCCAGTTGACAGATGGAAGTGGGAGAGAAACCGTTTGGGGATAACTAACACGAAGACAGTTGTTGAGAAAATTGGAGTGGCTTGTAAAGCGTGTTTTTTTTCTGTATGTAGTGAAGGCTAAGTCAGTGGCAGTACGAGATATGTCAGAAGACATGAGACAAAATGTATGGTGATAAAGGTATGAAGAAAGCAAATCAAATGGTACTGATATGGCATAACGAACAAACGCGAAAAAATGAAAAACAGAGAAATGTACAATATACAATTATTATGAAACGAAAGCAGAGTAGCAGCAATGAATTTAGTACAGGATTTGTCAATGAAAGAGGAGGCTGCAGTAACACTGGTAAGCAAATAAATAAATAAATAAAAATATGATATGGTGTGGAATCAGTTTTACGAAGTAACGGTACACATGAAACACGGGACGTTTCGGGTTTCACCCTTCGTCAGCCACAGCTACAGACAGGTGACAAGGACAAGAATGATAGACATGCCAAAAAATAATACTACAAACACACATACCAGGATGAGAAACACAGACAACAAGAGCGATACAAGCAGATGAAAATGTAAACAACACAGGTGATGAGCGACAAAAAAACAATAATAACACAAGAAAAATGCAAAACAAGAAAACAAGAAATACCAAAACAAGAAATGAAATAACCAACGAAACGCTAAAGGAATTAACAAATCTGGTGAAGCAAGTCCTGATCAAAGTAGCAAGATCCGTGGAATAAAACAGATTGCTGTTGTCCGGTAACGCCCATTGAAGTGACGTATAAGACAGTGGCAATAAAAAAGACAAAAAAAAAAACCCTACCAAACGAAGCAATATAAAAACATAGATCATGAAACCAACAACGGAAGAAATAAAAAAAAGTCTAAAGGAAAGCCACTAGAATCCATGCACAATGATTTTGGTCATTTAAGCCACTGTGAGATAAACAACTCATTTGACAAATGAGACGATTCTCCAAGGAAAAGCTAGGCCGGTCATCTCTAAAGCAAGAACGAAGGGCGGTAATATTAATACCAGAATTCTTAATACCACACCTTTTACAGATGATAGCATAAATCGAGTTTCTGGCCTCACATGTGAAAGATTCTCTAATGAGAAATAAGAAAATTAAAGAACGACAGAGATATAAATGTGGAGACGATTTCAAGACATAGGAAGGAAATATCGATCAAAGTGAACAACGAAGACAGATAGCGATATTGATCTGTTACAGTCAACTATCGATATGGTAACGTCATTAGATCTAATATGATCTGTTGAGTAGACAGCAGTACTATACGGTGTTGTTGTTATGATAGTGTAATATGATGTATTGTTGTAATGATGGTATTAATTTGAGGTATTGCGTTGTGATGGTAGTAGTGTAGTGTATTGTTGTGGTGATGGTACCTGATACTGTTGCTGCTATTAACAAAGAAAACAAAACTAGGTTGCAGTTTCCAATAATAACACTATTTTTCCATTACTTGTCTCTCTATTTTTTTCGTGTAGAATGTAACAAAACTAAGGGAGACTAATTTTTGTGTATTGTGCACCAACTATGATAATATAACATCTCTTCAACACAGCACGTTTCAAACACTTCATGAACACTGATTATCTACCCCCATAGAAGCAGCCTTCGTCTGTCCACATCTCATCCATATGTTAACTTTTCTTGTCCTCTTTCGCACGTTATTTTCTATATGAATGATTTGTCCATGTAGTATTACGATGTGAAAATGTACCTGCATATCACTTTACTTTTGAAATATGTAATTTCTTCGTTTGCTTATTAAATGTGATGATCTGTATGAGAATGATCACATATACATTTTGCTTTTTTTTTTTTTTTTTAACTGCTCGAAGATTTTTCCTGCTACTGAAGTGCGTAAGAAAGTATTATGATTATTATTTCATTTTCCCTCAAGAATGTACGGATTTAAGCTAGAATGTCTTTATGTAATTTTTGTATTGATGACACGTTCAGAAATGCAGATTAATTGTTGACAGTTTGACCACATGAGTCAGTGTCGGGATACAGAATGAAAGACAAAAGACTGGATGTTGAGACGGACCTGCGTGCCCAATTCTCAACCCTTTTAAAATAAAGTTCTGTCTATCTATCTGTCTTTTACAGATTCTGCTCTTGAGTTAAGAAGGGCAAAGAAACACACACCAAGTTTCACCTTATTCAATTGCAGACTGTTCAAATACTTCATGAGTTCTGATTCCATGCCATCCTAATCCGATTAAATTATTGATTGACCGTTCGAACGAACGAACAAACGAACGAACGAACTTTATTTTCAAAGGGTTGAGAATTGGGCACGCTGGCTCGTTTGACATTCTGCCCTTCCTTTCTCTCACCTTTCATACTGAATTCATTTATTCTCACATACATTTTACAAATCAATTTCAAGGAATTCAATGTTGTAAAGTAAAATAAAAAAGCACACTCATATTAACATTAACTACTAATAAACATGACATAAAATATATTGAAAAGTACACACATCGTCATTAGAACCTTCAGTTGATATTATAAGAAAAGATAATCCGACTAGGGGGGCATGTAATCAGAACTCATAAAGTAATCGATTGTATGAATATGGACCGAGGTTGTTTCTTAAGTTATGTGGAAGACAATTCCAAAAATGAGCAGCAGAGTACGCTAAGCTTTTCTTGAATAAGTCAAGCCTAGGCTTCGGCACTTGCAATTTGTTAAAGCGTTGACTGCATCTTTCATTGTATTTGAACATTGTCCACAGATATGCTGGAGCATTATGTGAAAGGATTTTGTGAACAAATTTAGCTTTGTTAAACAGAAGGCCCTGTCTTAAGTCTAGTATATGGAGATTTGTATGTAGATCTACACAAATACTTTGAGAATAATATTTGAACAAAGTCTGGAATGGAATTCACCATTATATATCGGATTTGTGGACTACGAAAAGGCATTTAACAGCGTAGATAGAGAATCACTCTGGAAATTGATGAGTCATTATAGAAATCCCATGAAAATCGTGAACTTAATAAAGAAGAACTATGAAGACATGTCATGAAGACTTTTTCATGAAGGACAACTTACAGAACCGTTTAGGATTAGAACGGCAGTGAGACAGGGATGCCTCTTGTCTCCATTTCTTTTCTTACTAGCAATAGATTGGGTTATGAAAACATCGACATCACAAAACAGAAATTAAATCCAGTGGAATCTGACTAAACAGCTTGATGATCTAGATTTTGCAGATGACTTGGCTCTTCTGTCTCATAACCATAATCAGATGCAAGAGAAAATGAATATACTCGATGAGAGGTCACAACAAGAAGGCCTGAAAATACATAAAGCAAAGACAAAGATTTTGAGAATATATGCAAGAAATGATAACAAAACTTGAAGAAACAACACAAAAATGTAGAATCGTACACATATCTTGTCAGCAATATAGACAAAGTTGAAGGGACAGACAGTGCTATCAAAATAAGAATACAAAAAGCAAGAGGAGATTTCATTGCATTGGGAAACATTTGGAGAACAAGAGAAATCAAGTCCAGCATGAAAATAGGAATCTTCAACTCAAATGTGAAGTCAGTCCTATTGTATGGCTCTGAGACATAGAGAGCAACAAAAACAACAACCAAAAAGCTACAGACTTTTATAAACGGGTGCTTGCGTAGAATAGAAGGACTGAAATTGTATGACAAAGTCACTAATGTGGAATTGATGACAAGAACCAGACAAGTGCTAGTGGAACAAGAGTTGAGAAGAAGACGCTGGCGATGGATAGGACACACATTGAGGAAACCTGTTGATAGCATTACAAGGCAGTCCTTGTTCTGGAATCCACAGGGAAAGAGAGGCAGAGGTAGACCAAAAAACACATGGAGAAGAGAACTGGATACAGAGGTGAAAATGATGAGGAAAACATGGAAAGAACTTGAGCGGATGGAACGGGACAGAAGTACTTGGCATGTGTTTGTTGAAGGCCTATGTTCCTTAGGGAGCTAAAGGGTATTGATTGATTGTACGAATACTTTGGATTTTTTTTTCTTCTATTTTGCTTTATTTATTTTAATTTTGTTTTTTTATTTATTAATCTATTTTTTTCCTTATGTTGTTTGTTTGTTTTGTTTGTTGTTTTTTGTCATTGCTTTCTTGTTTGTTTAAAAATACAAAACATACTTAATTTTGATTATGATTACATACTGTAAATGTATACCACTATTTTACCTTTTTAATGTTGCATGCCTTTAAATTAATGATTAAAGTAACATGTGGGAATGAAAGGATATAGTATGTAAGATAAATGAGAGTATAAGGGTAGAATATTAGACGGGCTTGCGCTCCAAATTCTTAACCCTTATAAAATAAAGGTTGTTCGTTCGTTCGAATTTTTCTGTTGTACTGCTACCTTGGAAAATGACACGTCTCTTGTACCAAAGAAATAACAACAAACCTATGGCCGCCATGTTAGTTACCACCACGCACGCCTGGCTTGTGTCTAGAACGTAGCTGACGTGTTCAGTGTCGTCAATGTCCCGTACCATCGTTATTATTCATAAAATATTTAACCATAAATAGGTCAGCAACATTACACAACAACTATTCATATTTAAAATGTGGCTTTAGTTTCTATTGCGTCGTTAGTTTCTCAAATACGAGGCACCAAACAAACTTGCTGAAAGCCGTCAGCTTGAAGACAAGAAGCCGTTTGTAAAGTTATTCTCTTCTAAAATCTACAGACAAGGACACGTAAACATACACCAAAGTTTAGCGGCAAATATTAGTCACAAACTTGAATAGGTTTGTCAGCCAACATCTCCGTGTGTGATACGTGTATCTAAAAATAACTCGTGGCCCACTGTCTCAGTTGTTTATTATTGGTGATGACAAGTACATTTTCAGAATTACGAAATGTCAAGAAATAAAAAAGGGCGGACATAGATTTATTGAGTTAGACGTAAGAAGTACAGCTGTCACCTGCCTACTAAAATACTTGCTAGACATGTTTAGACAGGCATATAGATAGATATACACAGAGACAGAACGAGAGACAGACAGACAGATAATCACACATATGTAATTGTCAGATCTGCATGTTTACGTGCTAAGTACGTGTCCCCTGTCCCCCAACCACGTTATATCACCACTGGTACATCTATTTTTGGTAACGTCCTTTACCTCTTAGACAAATAGTTCGGGGGGGGGGGTCTACAATGAGACTACGGGAGAACAAGACTATTGTTCCCTCCAGCATGTCGTATCAGGCGACAAATATGACGTTGTGGTATGGGGATGGCAACTCCGCCAATGCCGGTCCCAAGCCCGGATGAAAAAGGAGGAGGGCGGCCTGCATGGAGGCCGTAAGGAGGCAGCCCCTCCACCATGCAAAGGCACAACAGGCCAATCACCTGTTTGCTTTAAATCACGATTACTAGCAACACAAGAGAGAAAACCGGACGGATTCTAAAGGCGACGAACTGGAACGGACTACGGACTACGACTTATGGAACTTGGAACACAAGAAGTATAAATGGGAAGGAAGAGGAGCTGGTGGAAGAGATGAGGAAAGCAAAACTAGAAATCCTGGCTATAACGGAAACAAAGAAAAAAGGACAAGGAGTCATGGATCTCGATGGCAACCACGGCTGTTTGTGCCCTATACCAGAGCGCTCTTTTAGTTTCGGTGACCGGAATTCTGACACCGGGTATAAAATTTTCGTGTACACCATAAAAGACTATTTAAGTTTTTGGCGGGGAAAATCAGCTGATGTGTGTGTAAAACCAGTAAAATATAAATCATTACACACTCGTTCTGGATAAACACAGCGCTAAAATTCTTTTGTGTACTATAACTTTGTTCTCTGCTCTATTTTTGATTGCATTTTTATTTGTTTGAAATTAGTTTTGACGGAGTTACAGACTTTTGAAAACAGCGTCATCATTTGAGGAAATTCATAAAATAAGTAATCTTTTTATTAATTTAATATCTAAAAATCGGCCCATTCGTTTGAGTTTATAATTATAAAGACTTCTCGAAGGGAAGCTAAAGATTATTTCCACATACTTTTTTTTTTGGTTTCATATCTTGAGAATGTGTGGTAGTCAGTTTTTGTGAGTTTGGCATTACAAGAACAAGCATATTGTCACCAGATTTTATAGCATTTAAATTACTGTAAACGCATTCCTGATACTCACAAATCTTAAATAAGGTTGTAACAAAATAACTTTGTAAAGCACCATCTGTTTTTTTGCATTTTCGTTCATTTATAATGATATTTAGCTACGTATATAAGCGTCAGAAAGCATGTAAATCTATAGATAGATTACTTCTACATACTTTGTTCTATCTTTCAAGTCTTGTTAATCTTGTATTTATAATATGAATTTTTTTTTTTTTAATTGTGTGTGAGATAAGGACTGTTCCATTAGTGTTCTTTGGTAGACAATCCTGTGCACACGACGGCTGCCAAAGAATTCTAAGTAACTGTTTGTATATCTTCTTTCATTCACAGATAAAACATTCTACATCCTGGTGTTAGACTTGATAGTAGTCCCAAATATTCCTCTATCTTTATACATACACAAGTAAACTATACTACATAACAACGAAATGGAACATACTGTTTTGCATCATATGAATTGTGCCAGTGCACTGTGCAGAGCCTGTGGCAAGAGAGCATTAACTTCCAAAACAACACGTTCAATTCAGAAAGCGCTGAACTGTTCTAAATTACGTTAATGATCTGTTCTTTGTGTTTGGAATTAACGTATCAGATGATAAACCCACACAGCATTCGACTATATTTTGTAAGAAGTGTTACTTACGAATACAAAATTCAAAAAGGAGGCATAATGAGAAGTGTCTTGAAACAGCCAAGTTGCTATCGGAAAACAGTCAGCACATCTGGAAAGACTAAAACCATAATTTAACTATAAGTGAATGTCAACTGTGCAATTGTGTTGCAAAGACATCTTTTGGTGTTTTAAAAAAACAAAAAGCTGCTCTATCCCCTGTAATGTTCTTTCTGACCCCTCCATGTCTAGTCAGTCATTTAGCTGTAGTCAGGATAGCTCTGTACAGTAGGAGGTTGATGTGCCTGCCCACATTAGTGATGATATTGTTCAACTGGAGGTTGATGTGCCAGCTCACATTAAAGGCGATACCATTATTCATTTGGAGGTGGATAACACTACTCACCCTAGCATGCCAGTTTTTGTTGCCACATCTACACCTACCAAGTCAGTTATACATACGACAAGTACATCCACCTCGCCTGTCTTCAAAAGCGACATCACAGTACAACAGTTACTTGCTAAGCCACCTTCACAACCACTAACACAAAAGGAAGAACCCCTATTCACATCCATTGTTAGAAAAAAAACTAGAAACAGCAAAAAGTAATATCATAAAATGCAAAACCAGAGAACAGCCTATTGTACTACAAAAACTAATTAAACATAGAAGAGAAACATCAGTCACCAGAACGCCAACAAACGTAAGCGATCTCAATTACTTCACACTGTTAGAAAACATATTGCTGGAACATCAACTGATTCATTAGACCTGCAGCAGGCACATGAACTACAACGCTGTTCAGAAACGTCACGTCAGGAAATTTGCAGGAAAGCAGGCATTGAAAGTAGAGTTAGAATATCCAAAGAATTAGCAATAGCCATGAAGGAAACAGTAGGTCTTACGTGGGCACAGCAGAGAAGATTGAAAATTGAAAGACGCGCCAGAGGTATTAAAAATATAACTTCACAATTAAAATTTATAATGGAAACTCATTTGTTACAAATTTCTCCATCTGTAAATGTACAGATTCATCCTATAAAAAAAAAAAGGAAGTGTGAATGATAATTGAGCGAAATTTTGGGGCTAGAGCAAATTATGGCAGTTGTTGCTTGAGATTGACAGAATTAACAGAGTGTGGAAATCATTTAATAGATGTATTTTTTAAATACACCTATTTATCTATTAAATTGAACATTTCGTTTTACTCATGACCATACTTATTTTTACATGACCATCGTGATGTATGATTGAGATAATTGTTAGCTCTCATGTTTTTGGGGACAATTGGGTGTGTTATTTTAAGGTAATAAATGTGGACTTGCAATTTAATGTTTCAATAATTAATGTTTGACGCATGAAACCAAAACAAAACTTTGATATCCATTTTCTGCAGGTTTTCTACTTTTGATTTCTGTAATTTGTTATGCATGTCGATTGTGACCGATTTAGTGAAAATTGCATTATAAACAAACCATAACAAAATATAAAAAAAAACGTAAATTTTACACTATTTCAGACTATTATATCTTCTGTTCTAATTGTGATAAAATGTTTGTTCTTGTTCTAAAATTTACTCTAACATTTCTAGTCTAGCGTTACGCAAAATTAAAGCCGGTATTTATAATAATAAAGTAGCCTAAAAACATTAATTAAGCCCTATCAAAAGTAAAATCCGCCACCTTTTTTTTCCAGTTAGGAAGTTACCACGTGACCTCTGACACGATAGCTATAAATAGCGCGGTCGGGGGAACAAGGGGAAATAACTAAAAGATCGCTGGCAAACAGCCGTGCAACACGCTGCTCTACAGTGGTGTACCCATGTCTGAAAGAGCTAAAGGGGGCGTGGGTTGCATTGTGGCCCAAAATCAAAAGATAGTATCAAGGGATGGAACTTTGTCTCGGAGCGCATTATGGTTGTTAAACTAAAAGAAGGAGAAACCATAGTCAACCTGGTCATAGTGTATGGGCCAAATGAGGATGAGAGAGCAGAGGTCAAGGAGGAATTCTTCGAGCTGCTTCAAAGGACAGTGGATGACTGCCTAGATGAAGTTATCATGGTCGGAGATTTTAATGCCAGAGTTGGAAATGACCATGCTAGATGGGGTGGAGTTATCGGAAGATATGGAGAAGATACTCTCAATGACAATGGAAAGCTACTCCTTAGATTCTGCAGTGAGCAGAATCTGATCATTACAAACACAAAGTTCCCTTATAAGCGCATACATGCATACACTAGATGTGAACCAACAAAGAATGAGAAGTCAGTGATCGACTATGCCATTTGTCGCATGTTACGCATTGCCTAGTTAAATGTTTGAAGACCGAAAAGTGGGACACCAGTGTTCTGACCTGAACAAACGAATGCAGGGGTATTTTCCTGTGTGTATCTAGGGCAGCCAATCAGAGAAGGGGTTTCTCACGGTCAGATAGAATGACTTCGGCGAGTGTATAAGGAAGAATAAATCGTCCGAAATCATGGTTAGAATTAGACATCGGGAAGGAGAACGGAATGACAGACAAGGATGAGAATGGTCTCCTTTTGACGGGAATATCTTCAATTATGTATAGGTACAAGGAAATCAGAAGGGAGTAAGTAGTTGTGAAGAATTTCGCACGAATAGTGTCCGTTCATTGAGGAATCCTGTGTTTTTCCTATTTATAATTCAATATAAAATCGTTAACACGACAGATATGGGAAAACAACATATGGATATAAAGGTCAACTCATGGAGAACGGAAATATATAACTCCAAAGGCTTGAACTGGGAAAGGTGAAATGCACGAGACCAAGGTTTGAAACACCTCTAGCACAAACCCCCCGAAGTTACAACTTTTTTGGGAAGTTTGCTGGAGTTGCGAGCCTTGTTTCCTGTACGTCCGGTTGCTGCATATATAAGGGCGGACGGAAATGATTTCAAATTCACTTGTACAGCGAAGCAAGACAGAAGGACAACGGCTGGAGAGAGAGGAACGTGCAGAGGCCAATATCTTGTTATTTGCAGCCAGGCAGTTCTGTTACTCCACTAAAGCCAGTCTTTACTGATCTTAATTAGATCCTGCGAGGGTATGTAAAGTTACTATGTAAAATAATACAGTAATTACAACTTTATTTCAGGATTTGTTTAATCTTTATTTCAAGATTTGTTTAATCTATATGTTATGAAAGTATCATGTATATTAATTGATTACTTGGTATGATTGTTGAAGACTGGAACCCGAAATATAACCACCATGACTGAGTCCGTATCAGGGCTAGCACAATCCTTTTCAGGACTAATAACAATTTTTTTCAGGACTACCAACAATCATTATCAGGGCTTATCCAATCTGTCTACATATTATTTTGTATTATTTGATTTTATAAAATGTTCCACAGTAGACACCTGTCTTGTCACTGATCCATAATCATGCATTTTCACGCATACATCTAAAAACAAATTCATCTCACCTACAATAGGAATGTGGTAATTGTTATCCACAAATAGCCACATATCCTACAATTATCTGCAGGTTCATACTTGTCAACCAAAAGTCAGAGGTCAATGATCAAGAATTGCTCGATGATCAATGCGAATCGCCCCGGCAGTGTCTGGATTGGTAGAAGCAAGACCTAATGAAGCTGTACATCTCATATGAACACTGATTATCAAAACAGATGAGTGATATTTGTGACAATCGTGCACCCAAGAAGTGATAACTGTCAAGCAGAGTTTTGTGATGACAATTTGCGTGATAAACTAGTGAAAGTTATAAAGTGAATAAGACAGTGAAGAAGTCTATTACCCAACTAATTGGAAGAGTCTAAAGAAATGACATTTTAGTTTAACTTGTAAAAACTGTAATTGATTTCGCCAATTTGGTTTTGTATAAATATAACTGTTGTATCACCAGTCACACCCAATCACCACAATTAGAAAGATGTAAATAAAGAGGATATAAATTGTATTCACCAGCTTTATTCATTCAATATAGTTGATACTGAGTTTGGTTGAATTTTTATTAATATCACAGGTGGTCACATAGCGGAGGTGGCGCAGTAAGGTCTGACTGTTCTCTGAATATTTTTCAGTCCAGATACTTTCACAGCCGTGACTATCGAGTGATACCAGTGTACTTCTCTGTCACTGGGACCTCACACATTCTGGAGAGAATACTATTTCTACTCTAGCATTATCATCTCACACATATAAAACCTTCCGCTACAGTGGGGGCTCGATCGCGGGATATTCTCGTATATCCTGAGCCATCCTCTATCTAATACATCTATCTTTAGTCTATCTTGGGCCACCAATAGAGAAAAAAAAAAAAAAATTTTTTTTTTGTAAATTCTAGAATAAGATTTTTTTTCTCAGTAACAGTACCTTAGAGTACTCAGGAAATATTGACTATCACAAGGTTGCACGATTAATTGTGTTGTCCATTTGATAATTATTTTAAGTAAGTTTAGGTAAGTTTTCATACCCTACTTAACTTAATATAATGGCTGACTTAGTGAAGTTCAGAACTGCGATCATGCAAATGGGAAAAGAGCTGGGCTTGACAGGTGATGCTCTCATCCAGTATGTCACAACGGAAGTGGACAAACATATGGATAGAGAGGAAAGGAAGCTGCAAGCAGAAGCTGAGAGAGAAGCCAAAAGACTAGAAGCTGAGAGAGAAGCTAAAAGAATGGAAGCTGAAGAAAAGAGGCTGCTGTTGGAAGTTGAGGCTCAAGCCAAGAAATTGGAGGCTGAAGAAAGAAGATTAACAGCTGAGGAAAGGAAGCTACAAGCTGATAGAGACCATGAACTGAGATTAAAAGATCTTGAAATACAGGCAGCGGCTACCATTAATGGTAGTAGGTCATCTCATTCGGATACCAGCACCAGCCAAAGCACCTCCAATGGAGCTATGAACTTCCACTTGGACCCATTTGTGGAGAAAGAAGAGGGAATAGAGGATTACCTTGACAGATATGAACGATTGGCCACTACTTATGGCCTAGAAAAATAAAAGTGGAATTTGAAGTTGTCACAGGGATTGAGAGGAGTATCTTATAATGTCTACTTGAAGATGCAAAAAGAAGATCAGGAAAATTATGAAGCCTTGAAACAAGCATTGTTGGTGCGTTACGAACAAAACGCAGAAGCTTATAGAAGGCGATTTAGAACTGCTATGCTCCAGACAGGAGAAACATATCAGCAGTTCTCAGCAAGGTTGGAAAGTTACTTGCTGAGGTGGTGTCAGTTAGGAAACTTCAATCAGGATTTTGAAGGGATCAAGGAGATGATGTTGATAGAACAACTCCTGGAGTCCATGTCTCCTGAAACGAAGACATTCCTCGTAGAACATAAAAGAGAGAGATTAGATGAAATAATCATCTATGCAGAAAGTCACAAACTGGCTCACCCCCTGACTCAAGGAAATAAGAGGAAGCAGGGAGATAGTTTCAAGTCACCACAAAACCAAAACGAGTTTGAACAAAAGGACAATACAACCAAGAACAACCAAAAATATGACTACAAAGACAAGAACCCTCCAGGATATAACAATAAACCCTCAAAAAGGGAAGAAAAATGGTGTAAGTTCTGCAAAATGAACAACCACAACACTGATAAATGTGGGAGGAAAAAACCTCTTCATCATGCTGCATGCTTACAGGTGAGGACTTCTGATAGGAAGGAACTGACGGTGATTCAGAATAGCCTCCATCACCCACCTACACAGGAGATAGTGACTGTGAATGGCAAACAAGTCACAGGAATGTATGACACAGGTTTGTCCTATGACGCAGTCGTGTGTGCATCTCTGGTGCGCCCTGAACAAATCACCACAGAAAAAGTAGATATTCAAGGGCCACTAAAAGGAGCATTACCCCTCACTTTACCCATAGCAAAGATTCATGTCAGTTGTCGCTTTGTGGAAGGGGAGATAAATGCAGCTGTGATAGATGATCCCTTTTATCCCCTGATGTTGGGGCGTAGATATGTTTTCTTGGGAAACCCGGTAAAACCTATGGTTATGGCAGAAATCCAGACCAGGTCTGACTCCAGGAACTTAGAGAGGGACACCAAATTAAAATTTGATTTCATTGAGATGAAAAAGGCTCAAGTAGCAGACAGCACATTGAAGCCTTGTTTTGGCAAAATGTCAAAAACACATAACAATCCAATCAAAGGAAATTTCTATATGGAACATGGACTCTTGCACAGGAAAGCTGGCAGAGGGACGAACAGTCATGGTCAAATTGTTGTACCATTCACCTATAGAAATAAGGTTATAGGCTGGGGGCACATAATATCTTTGAGTGAACACCTGGGTAATGGTGCCACAAAACAAAGAATAGCCACCCAGTACTACTGGCCAGGTATTACGGAAGACATCAATCGGTATGTAAATTCCTGTCCAGAGTGCACTCAGGTAGATTCAGAAAGTCGGCGGAAGAGTCTTCAAAAGTCTACAAGCAAACCAGCCATCATGGGTACTCCCGAGACTTGCACTGGAGGGGAAAGGAAACATCCCACACAGGTTGAATTGCAGTCTGAAACCCATGCACTGGAAGAAAAGAACAAATCACGTAGCCAAAATCAAACACCTACGAATTTGCGAGAGAAAACCGCAACCAACTATCAACGAAAAGAGGGCGGTAAACTTCAAGGGAAACCTACCGACCCCATTTCACCAGCGGTAAGGGCCTGGATGAAAAGCCGAACTGGGAAAAGAGAGATAGCAAAGGATGAATCTATATCCAGGAAAACAAAATATAAGAGCAGACTTTCTTAGTCGACACCCAACTGAGATAGAACGAGAGTAAGAAGAACATTAACTACGGCAAAGCTTACAGTTGTTAGCTGTAGAAATCTACAGCTTAAAAGAGAGGGAGGCTCTGTCGCATGTTACGCATTGCCTAGTTAAATGTTTGAAGACCGAAAAGTGGGACACCAGTGTTCTGACCTGAACAAACGAATGCAGGGGTATTTTCCTGTGTGTATCTAGGGCAGCCAATCAGAGAAGGGGTTTCTCACGGTCAGATAGAATGACTTCGGCGAGTGTATAAGGAAGAATAAATCGTCCGAAATCATGGTTAGAATTAGACATCGGGAAGGAGAACGGAATGACAGACAAGGATGAGAATGGTCTCCTTTTGACGGGAATATCTTCAATTATGTATAGGTACAAGGAAATCAGAAGGGAGTAAGTAGTTGTGAAGAATTTCGCACGAATAGTGTCCGTTCATTGAGGAATCCTGTGTTTTTCCTATTTATAATTCAATATAAAATCGTTAACACGACAGATATGGGAAAACAACATATGGATATAAAGGTCAACTCATGGAGAACGGAAATATGTAACTCCAAAGGCTTGAACTGGGAAAGGTGAAATGCACGAGACCAAGGTTTGAAACACCTCTAGCACAAACCCCCCGAAGTTACAACTTTTTTGGGAAGTTTGCTGGAGTTGCGAGCCTTGTTTCCTGTACGTCCGGTAGCTGCATATATAAGGGCGGACGGAAATGATTTCAAATTCACTTGTACAGCGAAGCAAGACAGAAGGACAACGGCTGGAGAGAGAGGAACGTGCAGAGGCCAATATCTTGTTATTTGCAGCCAGGCAGTTCTGTTACTCCACTAAAGCCAGTCTTTACTGATCTTAATTAGATCCTGCGAGGGTATGTAAAGTTACTATGTAAAATAATACAGTAATTACAACTTTATTTCAGGATTTGTTTAATCTTTATTTCAAGATTTGTTTAATCTATATGTTATGAAAGTATCATGTATATTAATTGATTACTTGGTATGATTGTTGAAGACTGGAACCCGAAATATAACCACCATGACTGAGTCCGTATCAGGGCTAGCACAATCCTTTTCAGGACTAATAACAATTTTTTTCAGGACTACCAACAATCATTATCAGGGCTTATTCAATCTGTCTACATATTATTTTGTATTATTTGATTTTATAAAATGTTCCACAGTAGACACCTGTCTTGTCACTGATCCATAATCATGCATTTTCACGCATACATCTGAAAACAAATTCATCTCACCTACAATAGGAATGTGGTAATTGTTATCCACAAATAGCCACATATCCTACAATTATCTGCAGGTTCATACTTGTCAACCAAAAGTCAGAGGTCAGTGATCAAGAATTGCTCGATGATCAATGCGAATCGCCCCGGCAGTGTCTGGATTGGTAGAAGCAAGACCGACTGAAGCTGTACATCTCATATGAACACTGATTATCAAAACAGATGAGTGATATTTGTGACAATCGTGCACCCAAGAAGTGATAACTGTCAAGCAGAGTTTTGTGATGACAATTTGCGTGATAAACTAGTGAAAGTTATAAAGTGAATAAGACAGTGAAGAAGTCTATTACCCAACTAATTGGAAGAGTCTAAAGAAATGACATTTTAGTTTAACTTGTAAAAACTGTAATTGATTTCGCCAATTTGGTTTTGTATAAATATAACTGTTGTATCACCAGTCACACCCAATCACCACAATTAGATAGATGTAAATAAAGAGGATATAAATTGTATTCACCAGCTTTATTCATTCAATATAGTTGATACTGAGTTTGGTTGAATTTTTATTAATATCACAGGTGGTCACATAGCGGAGGTGGCGCAGTAAGGTCTGACTGTTCTCTGAATATTTTCAGTCCAGATACTTTCACAGCCGTGACTATCGAGTGATACCAGTGTACTTCTCTGTCACTGGGACCTCACACATTCTGGAGAGAATACTATTTCTACTCTAGCATTATCATCTCACACATATAAAACCTTCCGCTACACCATTGTTCGGAGAAGCTCATTCAAATATGTCCGAGATGCTAGAGTCTGGAGGGGGCCAGAGATTGGAAGTGATCACTACCTGCTAACAATCAAAAGAACAACTGAAAGAGTTGCTCAGCCTAGGAACTGCCCAACATCACGCAAGAAACCAAGTAAACGAGCAGGAGAAATGAGCATTAGGACCTACAAGTTGAGAGAGCCAGAAATTAAGACCAGATATCAGGGGCTTATTGCTGCAGCGGTGAGCAACACAGAAGAACGACCTGATGACTTGGAAACCCTCTGGATTAAATTCAAGGATATCATAAAGACAGCTGCTGCAGAAGCATGCGGTGAAGTCCGACTTGGGAACAAGAGAAAGAGGACACCTTGGTGGACAGAGGAAGTCAAAGAGAAAATAAGAGAGAAGAAAATGGCATGGAAACAATACTTAGGAGCTAAAAAACACAACAGGACAAATGGAAAAATATAGAGAATATGTGACACTCAGAACAGAAGCAAAGAATAAAGTGCTAGCAGCAAAACAGAAGTCCTGGGAAGAATTTGGAGAAAAGCTAGAAAAAGATGCACAAGAAAACCAGAAATTGTTCTATAAGACCCTAAAGAACATGAGGAAGGAAAAACAATGCCCTCTCAAATTTATAAAGGACAAGCAAGGCAAATTGCTTACTGCCCCGAAGGAAGTAATGGGAAGATGGAAAGAATATTTCTCAGAACTCCTGGATGGTGAGCATGGTGAAGCATCAGAAATGATAAACACTAGCACAGAAGAGAAAAACCAATGATGGTGAAGATGACATAAAGATGGAAGAACTGAAGGCAGCACTGGAGAAAATCAAGATGGGCAAAGCAGCAGGGCATGATGGTATAACACCAGAAATGGTTAAGTTCATGGAGCATCAGGCGACCTATTACTCTTAAGGGTTTTACAGGCAGCGTGGTACAACAAGACAATACCAAAGGATTGGGAGATTGCCATCATAACACCAATTTTCAAAAAGGGTGACAATCGACAGTGTGAAAACCATAGAGGCATATCCCTTCTCAGTGTCCCTGGTAAAATCTACTCTAGAATCCTAGAGCAGAGACTCCGACGCCTAGCTGAGCCACAATTGGATGAGGTCCAGTGCGGATTCCGAGCAAACCGAAGTACTCAAGACCTAATCTTCACACTCAGACAGCTGAGTGAAAAGGCCCTTGAGTATAAGAGTGAGATGCATCTTTGTTTCATAGATCTGGAAAAGGCGTTTGACAGGGTCCCCTGGAGCAAACTTTGGGACTGTTTGGCAAGGAAGAATATTCCAGCACCTCTGATTCATGCTATACAGAGCTTCTACAAGTCTTGCAGAAATTATGTGAGGACAGCAAACCATAAGTCGGAAGAGTTCAGGACCACCACTGGTTGTAAGACAAGGTGATATCCTATCACCTTACCTCTTCATACTCCTTATGGACGATGTCATCAAGGCATGTAAGGAGAGAACAAGAAAGTATTCAGTGGGGTACTGGAAGATGAGACAGGTCTATATTTCGGAGCTGGCATTTGCTGATGATGTTGCCCTGATTGCTAAATCAGAGGCACATCTCCAGTCCAACCTGCAAGTCTGGAAGGAAGAGCTGGAGAAGAGAGGGATGGTCATAAGCAGCTCTAAAACAAAATCCATGGTGATATCACGAGAAGAAAGAAAACATCAGATTAAGCTGGGAGAACAGGTCCTGGAGCAGGTAGACCACTTTAAATACCTCGGAGCTATTATAGACCGAAAGGGAGGCATCAAAGAAGAGTTGGCCACTCGAAAAGCAGCAGCTGGGAGACTTTTTCAGGCCATAAATCGAGGATTCCTCAGCAAGAGAGAGGTTGGTAAGAAAACGAAGATGGCTGTATACCGCTCCACCTATGTCCCAGTCTTGACATACGGATGCGAGTCATGGGCAATGACTACAACCCATAAAAGCCAGATCCAAACCTCAGAAATGAGGTATCTGAGGAAGGTGGTTGAAGTAACAAGAAGAGACATGGTACGCAACCAGACGATACGCCAAGGCCTTAAATCCTACCCCCTGCAGACCCAAGTAGAACAGTCCCAATTAAGATGGTTTGGCCATGTCTGCAGAATGGGAGAAGATCGGATACCACGACAAGCATGGGAAACAAAGAGCCAAGGATCCAGACCCCGAGGACGACCCAGAGTCCGCTGGGAGGACAACATTAGACAATCTTTGAAGGATCGAGGACTAGAATGGAACCAGGCCAGGAGGAAGACAGCCGATAGGATAGTCTGGCGCTCTCTCTTCCAAACCTCTACACCTCACGGTAGAAGGGGAACGACTAAGTAAGTAAGTAAGGTATGGGGATGGCAACTTCATTATGTACAACAAATTACTACATAGATTACCACTGCAAGGGTACATACAATGTTTGGTGGAGGCTTACTGCAAGAGAACATGCTGCAGTTGTGACCTCATGCTCTATAAGGACCCCGACAGATAATAATGATGATGATGATTTAGTTGTTTGATAGAAGATTAAAATAAAAAAAATATCTCGTGTGAAGACGTCATAGATAACATTACAGGACTTTCCAATAAATAACCTGGTTATAGTATGACAAGTCATTGAAGATTATAATATCATGTGGTTATTAATATTCTGCAGGAATTAAGTTCACAACTTGCAACTTGTTAACGATCCGCTGAGTCTTAATGCCGTATTATCCCTTTAGGAAAACTTGAATATATTTAC
Source organism: Oreohelix idahoensis (assembly GCA_024509875.1). NCBI lineage: Eukaryota > Metazoa > Mollusca > Gastropoda > Stylommatophora > Oreohelicidae > Oreohelix > Oreohelix idahoensis. The sequence goes on from JAMPIV010001530.1 coordinate 66,879, forward strand.
ACTTTAGTTTGTCCCTCCCTCCTTCATTCTCTCACACTCCCTCTCACTCCCACTCCCTCTCTCTCTCCAGTTACTTGCTGTATACAACTATAACAGCACCATCGTCAACACAAATACGAAACAACACGTGAGAGAACATGTCCTAAAAAACCAGTTTAGACTGAACTAATTGAGACAGAGCTCCGCTAAAAATAGATCAGATATTTCCATGATCTAGTTAGTCAAGTCGTATTGTCCACAGTCATATTTTTTAAATCTTCTGTTTTATTCACATCAATCTACTTTATCGTCGTCTTCCAATCTTCAGTCTTGCTAACGAACATCAATCGTCTGTGTCTACTGCCATCGTCTGTCTTATTAACGGTCATCTACATATTTTTTGGTACTCTAGTCTTGTTCGTTACCGACTATCAGTGGCATATTATCCAGTTCTCATTAAGTTTTTTTTATTTACGCTCTTTGACCTCCTTTTAGTTGTTATATATATTTTTTGTTCCCGTGTTGCTTCCTCTTTTGCTAACGTATCTTCTCTCTCATTTCCTGGTATGTCACAGTGTGATGGTATCCACTGTAGCACTATCCTTCTTTTGATAGAATAAACAATCACCTTCCAGGAAAAGAAGACCTTTATCAAGGCCATTAGGAAAATTGACCAACAAAGAGACAACTATCACTATCTTGATCGAGCAAAAGGTGATCCTGTTCCGTATTAGAAAAGGCCATAACAGACTGAACAGTCACTTATACAGACTGAGATTGGTCCCATCACCACTATGTACGTGTGGACAGGCAGCACAGACAGCCGAACACATCCTGCAAGACTGCCACATGCTTAGTCAATTGCGGACTGAACATTGGCCCATGGAGACGCACATCCACACAAAGCTGTTTGGGAGTCTTGACGAACTTTCAACAACAGCAACATACATCCAGAGAACCGGACTTCTTGTGTAGACATTACTAAACAACAGCGAACGAGAAGAAGAAGAAGAATATATATTTTTTCCACTGACTGTTGTTGACTAATTCTAGCGAACGGTTCAAGTGGTTTTGATACCTGGTGTTCCTATAAAGTGCACCTGCTGCGGTTCCTTAAATCGTCACGCGGTGTCTACCACCCGGTTGTCCTATTTGCACTGAGAGCGTCCTCTTAGTTTCTGGTTACTGTCATGGCGTAGTAATCTGCTTTGGCTGTACGCTGATAGGAGATTTATCCCACAATATCAAATTTATGCCATTTTATATTGTCTTTGTGTCGTAGTGTAACCCACTACTTTGTTAATCACTATGTCGAGATTGTGACGTACGTCTAGTTTGACAAGTGAATTTTCCCTGATATGATGGATGATTTAAGGGACCCTTAGCTTTTCATAACATTAGAACCCCTGAACATTTGTTGTAACCTTTCGTTTCGCCAGAGCGAACCGCGCGGAACACATGTAGTATGCGGCACGAGATCAAAGAGACAGACCGAGGGATTTTAGGGGAGACTATCGGCGTTATCAAAGACAGTAGTGGTCCCTGATACGAGACGCAGTTGCTTGCCGCTAATTTAGCGTCTCGGTGTCAATCGAGGAACCGAGCGAACGGGGGAAAGCGAAACGGGCAGCAGCGAGCGGATACGAAGACCAGGGTGCGGTTTCTTCTCTTGATTTGGCGGTCAGATCCCCAAAAGTTCGTGAGATCAAATAAGCTGTCAAGTTTATCATGTCCCACTCAACTTACATTCCATTTTAGCTAAATAGACCATGAAGAACTAGACACGTTATCACTCGCTGGCCAGACCTTTACAGAAGCACTAGCTTTATTGAAATCTTGTTATAGATTTTCCCCTGGATTTTATATATACTGAAGCACATTAAAAACGCACCACCTGTATAATCCAGGAACAGAGTGTGAAATGTAAATATAAGTGTGTACAAGTTTACATATTTGGAATCTTTATTCATTTTCCTATGAATCCATGCTGGTCATTAATTTGTACATTTGATTGTTATGAAATTCATTGCATTCTGTGCAGGCAAGGGAGAAAACCAAAAATACAAAAAAATGCACGTGCGTTATCCTGCTGGAGAAGCTGCAAGTCTGGATAAATTGTGAACGCAGGAGCAACCAGTGCATCCAGAACCTCATCTCGATATGTCACAGCATTAACATTTCCACGGAAGACGTGAAGAGTCAAGCGATGGTGAAAACTGAATCCTCCCCAAATGTGAATACTGCCACCTCGAAATCGGTTGACACAGCAATCTGCAAAGCGCTCTTCACACCGTCGCTAAATCCGCATACGTCCATCTGCAAAGGATATGTTGAATCTGTTCTCGTCTGTGAATAGGACAGCATTCAACTGCAGTCTAGTCCATCTGATATGTTGCTCTGCCCATTGCAGGCGCTGCTAACGATTTCTGTGAGTCAAGTTTGGCCCAACATAAGGTCGTCTTGCAGTAAGGCCTGTATCTCTGAGTCGTCGTATGACTGTCATTCGAGAGACTTGCCCATGTCTACCCACTATTGCTCTTGCTGTTTGACTTGCCGGGAGAGTCAATTCCTTAGGTGACTCAGCACAATATGACGATCTTGCGCAGGGGTAGTAACTCGTGGTTGGCCACTCCGAAGTCTATCCCGGCACTGCCAGTGGTTCCGTAACGTTCATTGAGACGTACAATAGTGCTGTGGTGGCAATTCATCCTTCTGGCAATGGCCCGCGAGCTCATTCCGGTCTCCAACATACCAATGGCTCGTTGGCGGTCGTTTTCAGATAGTCGTGGCATTTCAAGCACATGTACTGGGTGTTTTGTCTCAACGGCCTTTTCATACCGAGTATACTGCCACAACGCGTACACATTTTCAGGGTCATAGCTGTTGAGAATCGTGTTGCACGTGTAACTTTCATCGTTTTCATGTAGTCTGTACACACACCCATGGGTTGAATCTTGCACTTTCCATTCCAGCAGCCATTCGCTCTCTACCGCATGGCAAACACGGGGAAAATCCATTCCCACACTTTTTTTTGCCAGCTTCTCGGCATCAGTATATATAATAGTGGTGCGTTTTTAATGTGCTTCAGTATATATTTGCAGTGATTTCTAATTCTGTGCAAAGCGGTAAAATATATATTGTGTAAAGTGATCAGTGGTCTAGTCATTCTATTTAAAGGGATTTTGTGTTAATTTAAATCTATTTAATTAAACCATCTCAAGAGTTCCAGTTTTAAATATAATGATCTATCTATTATATTATTTCAAAAGATAATAGATGCTTAAATTAACTTTTGAAGTCGCGAAGGAATTTATAATTAATAAATTCAGTTAAGTCCTAGTTTTATAGATGTGTGTTTTTAACCACTAGAATTCGCGCAGTGTTTATTAAATACATAATTAAATACTCGAGTGTATTATAGGCTTAACGGGAAATTCATCGCGCTTTAGAAGGTTATTTGTTTTCGGTATATTACATGTCTTTTTTTTCTTTCATACAGAGTGATCGTAACCTGTGCGATCCCAGCATTAAGAAAGCAATAAAGAAATCAATCTAAGCAAAGCAAAGCATAAACAGTGTGTAGAGTTCCCCTGACGCAGAACGTGTTGAGACTGTGTAAATTTTTAATCTTTGAGGCGATTCTATGTTTGGAATTCCGCTATCTAACTTATAGCAAAGAAAGCACACCCAAAGACAAATTTAACGCACCATCAAACAACTTAAGTCGTAACGGGAAGAAGAACACTGGCCCGAGCTTTGTTAGTTTACTGACACAGAGAGATAATTCATAATTTCCTGAACAGTGATGTGACTAGTTTTCTCACTGGACTTAAACCATACCTCACGGATAAAGTGTACCAGCACGCGTAAGAATTTTATTATCAGCGGCATAGTCAAATAGACCACACCATCCTCACCCCGGTATCAGAGACCGTGCCCTCCCATAGAAACTGTTATTAAGAAAAGAGACACAACTACAGATTCATTTTCCAGCGATTACGGGATGCTTTTATGTGCTGACCGCCTACCCGCAAATCTGGGGCTAGAACTTGAACAAACACTCATACATTTAGTTTGAGGTGTAACTGCTGTTGTGTTATTCTATGGAGTGCAAGATTTTTTCAAAATCGGTAAGTGAGAGCAAGATGAGTGAAGGCCTTTGCTAGCGCGTGTATGAATGACAGGAAATTAATTCTTTTGTGTGACCATTTTGTTAACTTGCTTACCTGGTAATATATATATTTTCTGTATACCCTACATTGTTCCTTTAAGTGGGATAGTTGATAATTTGTTAACTCTGTTTAAAACCACCTCCTTTCCATTTGCTTAGTAAAGGGAAGGACAGCTGGGAAGAACAGGTTTTTTTTTTTCTATCACTTATACCTAACTTGGTAAAACCTCTTTCAGAGTAATTAACTTTACTGTTAGGTTTACGTACCCCTGTTTCTGATATTATCTATCTCTGGACTGGGTTTGTCTTTGTCTAATAAGCGGGAAGGGCTTAGTCGATACCAATCTTCTTCACCCCTCCCAAATTTGTTATTTGCATTTGTGTACTTATGATAATTTATGTAATATCTGATATTTTTAGTGATTGATGTTTAAAGTGAATAAAATCACATAAACTCATTTAGTTCTGTGTGTTGGATATACCCAAAGCCCAACTTTTCCCCTATTCGTTTAATATAGTTTGTATCAACGTCGCCTGTGTGGTTGAAAACACCAAATCGGTGTGCGCGCAGATGCGAGTCTGGAAAACTGGCAAATAATTGTTTGACCAGGAGAGTGACAGAGAAGATTGAGAGACACGATTTGTCGTAAATAAGTCTGTCTTTACTCTCCTCCAGCACGCTGTGAAGTAACTATTAAATCTCTACATTTCTATCACTGAGCTTTCCATCATTATTTTCCACTCTAAACCGGACCACTATTTCTACGACTCTTTTCTCTCAAAATAAATTTACGACAATATTTGGCTGGCTCGTCTGGGATAATTTTGAGATACATTTGATGCACACATATTTGCGGGCTGGTTCTGGGATCTTGAGCTACATTTGAGGCAATCGCATAGCCGGGTTAAAGATATTTTGAGTCTGATTTAGTTTGGGTCTAACTAGGTAGAGTGTGAATGATTTGTCTTTGTGAATTAGGGAAATAAATAAATAATTACACCCCTAGACAAACGTTCTTTAAGTATTTGGGTTGTCCACACAGCATATTTACAGGTTGTTTTCTCTCCACAGCAGTAGAAAGTACAGATAAACAAATAGATTTGCTATTTTATTATCCTCTGGCGGAGATAATTATATTTCTTTCTTTATAAAAGTTGCTGGGATTGCGTGATTGTTTTACAGTCACTAAGGTTTTTGAAGTTAAGAAGAGTTGAGCTTAGCTAAAGACGGATTGTTCTGATTTTTAAAAATTAAGTTAACAACGTCTCATCTCAATAATTGACTTTAGGGACGGAGTTTGTTGTCAGAGATTTAAAATTTAGGGGAAAATTTTTTTTTTTCCTTTTAAATTGTTTTAATATAAATTTTTCTCTACTGTTAGTAAAAGTAGATTCTTTTCCAGTGTAACTTACCATTTAGTGGCATAGTCGCTTGCGTTTAGAGCCTTAATTGCCAGATAATAGCAGCGATAAGTTTGCACAGTACAGGTAGGAGGTAACACAGGTAAATTTATACTTGTGTTTTTTGTTTTTTTCTCGTAGCGGTTCAGAGTTCCTCCCTTTCGCGTTTCTTCTTACTAGTTCTCTAAGCATACTTCATCTTATTCTTTTACAATGGCAGAGAGGATAAAGATGAGGTCCATCTTGAGGTTGGAAGCGAAAGAGGCAGGATTAGATGCAGAAGCTGCAAACGCGTTTATTAACCAGGAATTGGAAATATATGACGCGGAGCAACAGAGAGCCGAAGCTGAGAGGAAGGCGGAGCAACAGAGAGCAGAAGCTGAGAGGAAGGAAGAGAAAGAAAGAACAGAGAGGAGAGAAGCCCAGGAGAGGGCAGATAAGAAAGAAGCGGAAGAACGTCTTTTGGAACAGAAGAAAATTGAAGCAGAGATGGAAACTCGCAGAGAGAGAGAGAGAGAGAGAGACAAGGAAAGACAGCATCAACTGGCGCTTAAGGCTCTAGAGAGTCGGGGCGCCTCTACTTCGACTAACGGAGAGCCGTCTTCGCCCCAGTCTCAATCAATGGACCTCTCCAGTACTCAATCTGCCCAATTAACTGCTATGTCGTTTTCTTTAGAATCTTTTCCTAGCCCTAACGAAAAAATTGACAGCTACCTAGAAAAATTCGAGAGACTCGCGAATCTTTATGGGTTAGAGAGTACCCGCTGGGCGCTCAAACTTTCAACGTCACTGAAAGGCAATGCTTATGACGTGTACACAAAGCTGGGACCGAATCAACATGATTACGACATGTTGAAAAAGGCCTTACTACAGCAGTTTGAGATGACTGCCCGAAAGTTTCTGCAGTTGTTCAGAAACAGCCGAAAAGAGAGCACGGAAACATTTCCCCAGTTCTCTTCACGTCTCACGGGTTATCTGACAAAGTGCATTGAATTATCTGACCTACCTCTTTCATATGAGGGACTCCTCGAACTTGTTCTTGTGGAGCAGATAAAATCCACTTTGTCGAATGAAACACGTAGATTTTTGGCGGAACAGGGGGCAGTCAGGCTTGAAGACATACTCAATAAAGCCGAACGCTATAGCAATGCAATGGCCGAACTTCCCAGCACTAAACGTAAACCCACCGATGAGCCATCTCGAAAACAGAATCTAGAGCAGGCATCCTATTCTTCCACTTCCTCTCAACATTATAACCAACGAGATAACAATACCCAGAAACCCCCAGGAAAAATCGAAATTCTACAAAACCCGATACCCCCCCAACACAAATTCTGATCAACCCAACAAGCCTACGTGGCAGCGCGGCCACCAAGGTCAAGGAAAAGGGAAGACCCCTACACCAGGAACGTCTGATCAGGGCAAACAAACCGGTGCAAACCGCATTGGATGTTTGCATACAGCCTCGAAAGGTAGAGTCAATGTCAGTGATTCTCAACCTGAGGGGGACCGACCCTCAACTCGAGGAACTGTAATTTTGAACGGTACCTCTACTACTTGTCTTTTTGACACTGGATTAAGTTTTGATTGTATTGTCGCTAGGCACCTAGTCAAACCCGGTCAGGAGACAGAGGAAACCGTCAAACTTAGTGGAGTTTTCAGGAGTGATGCACCCAGGACGCTTCCTATCGCACTGGTAGAAATACACTCTGACTTTGTCAGAGGAGTTATTAAAGCGGCCATAATGGATGATCCGATCTACCCAGTTATCCTGGGATGTAGATATGTGTTCATTGGGAGACCTAAGGAGCCGATTGTGGCAGCGGTAACCACAAGAGGGCAAGCCAAGAAGGAGAGGGAGCCTGCGCCAAACTTGTTGCCGAATGAACTGAAGGAGGCGCAACAAAAGGACCCTACTCTGGCGCCCTGCTTTAAAAAACTGCCCATGGCTAAGGACCCCAGACACAACGGAGACATCTTTTCTAAGGATGGTGTATTTTATCGTAGAACGGGCAACCAGGACACGGGGAATAACCAGCTCCTAGTACCGACGCAATACAGAAACCAGATCTTAGAAATGGGGCACTCTCTTCCCTTTAGCGGACACATGGGACAAAACGCCACTATTCAGCGAATAAAAAACCACTATTGGTGGCCAGGAATGAACTCTGACATTGTCAGGTACGTGAAATCCTGCGCCCAGTGCCAACGGGTAGCACCCAAGCATTTGACACCCCCAGTACCTATGGGGCAAATGCCAATAGTAGGGACTCCATTTGAACGGGTTGCTGTCGACATTATTGGTCCTCTGGAAAAGACCAAAAGAAGGAACAGGTTCATCCTGACCTTAGTTGACACTTGCACTATGTGGGCCGAAGCCATACCGCTACCATGCACTAATTCCAAGCATGTCGCAGAAGCCCTTGTGCAAATTTTTACACGGTTGGGATTCCCTCAACAAGTTTTGACGGACAATGGATCCCAATTCCGTAGCCTGTTAATGGAGGAGATCTTTAAGATCTTGAGGGCCAAACATATCCACACAAGTCCCTACCATCCGGCCGGAAATGGGCTCGTGGAACGTTTTAACGGTACCCTCACCATGATGTTACGTAAGCTGGGTCAGGAGAAACCGGAAGACTGGGACCAATATATATCGGCTGCCTTATTCGCCTACCGAGAGGTACCCCAAGCGTCTACGGGTTTTGCGCCAGCTACACTTTTATTTGGCAGACCTATTAAGGGGCCACTAGAAGCCTTACTTCGGTCCCTGACAGACCAGAAGGCTGACGAGACAGTCGTCTCTGCAAGCAAGTATGTATCTGAGCTTAAGGAAAGGCTAAAGCTAGGATGGGATCTAGCTACTACCAACCTTAAGAAAGCCCGCGCTAAAATTACTAAAAGATACAACAAAGCTGCAAAAGAGAGAGAACTACAACCAGGGGAGAAAGTCCTATTGCTACTTCCAACCGGAAGCAATAAACTTCGCATCGGATGGCAAGGACCGTTTACCGTCCTTAAAAAGATCTCACGTACCAACTACAAGATCTCCATCAAAGGAAAGGAGAAGGTCTTCCACGTAAATCTGCTAAAGAAATATTTGGAAAGACCGGTGCCATCCTCCGAGCATCTCCTGGCTGTCGCCATAGCAACGGAAGACGAGGAAGATGATGATGGTTGCATGGAGTATCCACTGCAACCCACAGAATCCTTTAAAGATGTCAAGTTCGGCGACAATCTCTCACCAGAACAACAAACAGAAACTAGGGTTCTACTAAAACAGTACAGCGCAGTCTTAACGGATGTACCTGGTCGAACAAATCTCATTGAATTTGATATGAAATTAACAAACGAGACCCCTGTTCAAACCAGAGTTTACCCCATCCCGTACGCTAAAGCTGATGCACTTCGCGGAGAAATAGACAAGCTGCGTCAGGCAGGAATTATCAGTGAGTCTACATCTCCTTACAGCTCGAGCGTAGTGCTGTTGCAGAAGCCCAATAAGGAAGTTCGGCTGTGCATTGATTACAGGTTGCTAAACGCTGTAAACGGAATTCCAGCCCGAACCTCTCCAAACTGTTTCTGAGTTGTTCACCAAGCTCAGCAAAGCAAAGATCTTCTCCAAGATTGACCTCAGTAAAGGTTATTATCAAATACCAGTCAAGGAGGAAATTAAACCTTTGTTAGCTTTCAGCACTAGTGAAGGACATTACACATTTAACGTGATGCCGTTCGGTTTGCATAACGCACCAGGAGTGTTCACCAGGATGATGAGGAAGCTTCTACAACCTTTGCAAAGTCCCCATATCCATAATTTCATGGATGACATCTTAATTGCATCGGAAACCTATGAAGAACATATTGCTACGGTTGCTATGCTCCTCAGGAGACTACAGGAAACGGGTCTCACAGCCAGACCTAGCAAATGTCTCATCGGGTTTGAACAGTTAGACTTCCTGGGGCACACTATTTCTCACGGATGCAGTTGGCCTATTAAGAAGAACGTGGAGAAAATAGTGGCAGCAAAAAGACCCCGAACGAAGAAAGACGTACGTTCCTTCATATCGCTATGTGCATACTATCAGAAGTACATCCAGAACTTCAACGGACTGACGGCACCTCTGACTGACCTCACAAAGAAAGGTTGTCCTGATAAGGTCATATGGGATCAAAAGTGCGAACACGCGTATAGCACTTTGAAAGGACAGTTGTCTGCATACCCCATCTTGAGGTTGCCTGACCTCAAGAAACCTTTTGTACTGAGAGTCGACGCGTCAGGTCAGGGCATCGGGTCAACACTGCTTCAAGCCGATGACAGCGACCTGAACATGCTATTTCCAGTTGCCCATGGCAGTCGGAAATTAAATAAAGCGGAACGGAACTACAGCGTAGTTGAAAGGGAATTCTTGCTCTGATTGACGGTATCAGACGCCATCATGAGTTTCTTTATGGTACATCTTTCACGGTGCAAACAGACCACGCTCCGTTAGCATTTCTTGGTGCCAATAAAGAATTTAACGCTAGGATCATGCGTTGGGCCCTCCTTCTAAGCGTCTATTCTTTCAAAGTGGAATATATTCCGGGAAGACAGAATGTCGGGGCTGATTTCCTGAGTAGAAACTGGTCTACAGAGGAAGAAGAGCAAACTGAAGATACCACTCATCCTAAAATCACCAATCAGGTCACCTCCATTGTCAAAAAAATGAAACATGAAAAATGGTTTCATGTCTAAAAGTGGGGACGATTGTGACGTACGTCTAGTTTGACAAGTGAATTTTCCCTGATAGGATGGATGATTTAAGGGACCCTTAGCTTTTCATAACATTAGAACCCCTGAACATTTGTTGTAACCTTTCGTTTCGCCAGAGCGAACCGCGCGGAACACATGTAGTATGCGGCACGAGATCAAAGAGACAGACCGAGGGATTTTAGGGGAGACTATCGGCGTTATCAAAGACAGTAGTGGTCCCTGATACGAGACGCAGTTGCTTGCCGCTAATTTAGCGTCTCGGTGTCAATCGAGGAACCGAGCGAACGGGGGAAAGCGAAACGGGCAGCAGCGAGCGGATACGAAGACCAGGGTGCGGTTTCTTCTCTTGATTTGGCGGTCAGATCCCCAAAAGTTCGTGAGATCAAATAAGCTGTCAAGTTTATCATGTCCCACTCAACTTACATTCCATTTTAGCTAAATAGACCATGAAGAACTAGACACGTTATCACTCGCTGGCCAGACCTTTACAGAAGCACTAGCTTTATTGAAATCTTGTTATAGATTTTCCCTGGATTTTATATATATTTGCAGTGATTTCTAATTCTGTGCAAAGCGGTAAAATATATATTGTGTAAAGTGATCAGTGGTCTAGTCATTCTATTTAAAGGGATTTTGTGTTAATTTAAATCTATTTAATTAAACCATCTCAAGAGTTCCAGTTTTAAATATAATGATCTATCTATTATATTATTTCAAAAGATAATAGATGCTTAAATTAACTTTTGAAGTCGCGAAGGAATTTATAATTAATAAATTCAGTTAAGTCCTAGTTTTATAGATGTGTGTTTTTAACCACTAGAATTCGCGCAGTGTTTATTAAATACATAATTAAATACTCGAGTGTATTATAGGCTTAACGGGAAATTCATCGCGCTTTAGAAGGTTATTTGTTTTCGGTATATTACATGTCTTTTTTTTTTCTTTCATACAGAGTGATCGTAACCTGTGCGATCCCAGCATTAAGAAAGCAATAAAGAAATCAATCTAAGCAAAGCAAAGCATAAACAGTGTGTAGAGTTCCCCTGACGCAGAACTTGTTGAGACTGTGTAAATTTTTAATCTTTGAGGCGATTCTATGTTTGGAATTCCGCTATCTAACTTATAGCAAAGAAAGCACACCCAAAGACAAATTTAACGCACCATCAAACAACTTAAGTCGTAACGGGAAGAAGAACACTGGCCCGAGCTTTGTTAGTTTACTGACACAGAGAGATAATTCATAATTTCCTGAACAGTGATGTGACTAGTTTTCTCACTGGACTTAAACCATACCTCACGGATAAAGTGTACCAGCACGCGTAAGAATTTTATTATCAGCGGCATAGTCAAATAGACCACACCATCCTCACCCCGGTATCAGAGACCGTGCCCTCCCATAGAAACTGTTATTAAGAAAAGAGACACAACTACAGATTCATTTTCCAGCGATTACGGGATCCTTTTATGTGCTGACCGCCTACCCGCAAATCTGGGGCTAGAACTTGAACAAACACTCATACATTTAGTTTGAGGTGTAACTGCTGTTGTGTTATTCTATGGAGTGCAAGATTTTTTTCAAAATCGGTAAGTGAGAGCAAGATGAGTGAAGGCCTTTGCTAGCGCGTGTATGAATGACAGGAAATTAATTCTTTTGTGTGACCATTTTGTTAACTTGCTTACCTGGTAATATATATCTTTTCTGTATACCCTACATTGTTCCTTTAAGTGGGATAGTTGATAATTTGTTAACTCTGTTTAAAACCACCTCCTTTCCATTTGCTTAGTAAAGGGAAGAACAGCTGGGAAGAACAGGTTTTTTTTCTATTACTTATACCTAACTTGGTAACACCTCTTTCAGAGTAATTAACTTTACTGTTAGGTTAACGTACCCGTGTTCCTGATATTATCTATCTCTGGACTGGGTTTGTCTTTGTCTAATAAGCGGGAAGGGCTTAGTCGATACCAATCTTCTTCACCCCTCCCAAATTTGTTATTTGCATTTGTGTACTTATGATAATTTATGTAATATCTGATATTTTTAGTGATTGATGTTTAAAGTGAATAAAATCACATAAACTCATTTAGTTCTGTGTGTTGGATATACCCAAAGCCCAACTTTTCCCCTATTCGTTTAATATAGTTTGTATCAACGTCGCCTGTGTGGTTGAAAACACCAAATCGGTGTGCGCGCAGATGCGAGTCTGGAAAACTGGCAAATAATTGTTTGACCAGGAGAGTGAAAGAGAAGATTGAGAGACACGATTTGTCGTAAATAAGTCTGTCTTTACTCTCCTCCAGCACGCTGTGAAGTAACTATTAAATCTCTACATTTCTATCACTGAGCTTTCCATCATTATTTTCCACTCTAAACCGGACCACTATTTCTACGACTCTTTTCTCTCAAAATAAATTTACGACAGAGATACAGATTTGCTTCAACCAATCAACGAGCAACGTTCACCAGTCTCTGAGACAGAATAAATTAACGGCCATCTTGTTCACGCAAGATGGCGGAGAAAACTGAATAAAATTAGGCTGTACGGCGCTTGGGACTAAACTGCAGGAAACCAATCAGCTTGCTCCGCCAGGACCCAACCAAAAGCTTTGCTTAAGAATTCACCTACCTATATAATCGGGCGAGATTTTAGCTAAAAACACGCAACACCGAACACGAAGCCAGAGACGACCGACTGTGTGAGAAGAGCTGTCAACTTTGATTTATAGCTTACCTGAGGGCATTGACCTGAACCTGCTTCACTAGTCGAGTCAAAATCTGGCCTGTTTAAAATCTTGGAGGGTAAATATATTTGCGATAACCTTTAGGAAAATAGTCTTTCAGCAGGTCTATAATGTTGGTATTTGTTGTGTGTCATTTATACTACCTATCAGGTTACTGATTGTATCTTGGGGAAATTAAGTATAATGATTGTATTTCCTATTATGATTGAATAGACGAAGACTAATAGGACTCATACCTCAATCTATTGTCTCCTATAACTTAATCTATTGTCTCACATGACTTCAGTCTATTATCTCAGATAAGACCAACTGCCATATAACCAAAACAGTCCTTGTTAGGACTCAACCTATTGTCTCCTATAACTTCAATCTATTATCTCAGACCAACTGCAATATAACCAAAACAGTCCTTGTTAGGACTCAACCTATTGTCTCCTATAACTTCAATCTATTATCTCAGACCAACTGCAATTTAACCAAAACAGTCCTTGTTAGGACTCAATCTATTGTCTCATCTAACTCTAATCTATTGTCCCATATAACTCCCACCTGAAATATAACCAAACAGTCCTCGTCTCATATACTCCTATCATAAGAACATAACAATATTGTTAGGATATATGTTACCAGCTAGTATAGCACTTGTCAGAGAGGGCCTGGTATATTATAGGTGGAAGGAAATGGTTGTATCACACCTAGGTGTACATATTATTGGATGTATTCATGTATTGAATTTATATTATGGGATGTATTCATGTATTGAATTTATATTATTGAATGTATTCATGCATTGAATTTATATTATTGAATGTATCCATGTATTAATTTATCAGAAAGAAGGTTTTGCAAGTAGACACCTGTCTTGTCTCGCTATTGCTAAATCATACTGAGCCATGTTGTCATTCATCCTACATGCAGACACTGAGGCACACGCTCATTTCATCCACATTAGAAATAGGTGGGCTTGAAGACAGAAATTAGCCCCTATTTTTCCTTGTTACAGGTTTTATTCGTGTCATCAAAACTGAGATCGTGGGTCGTCAATCGAGCTGCCTGGAACTCCGCAGGAGCATAGAGGTTGCCCAGACTCTACATCTTTAGTCCCCCTCAGTCTTGGGTGGGCTAACGAAACGATCAACAGCTGGTGTTTTGTGTCAACCAAACCAGGAAGGACAGAACTTCTAAGAGATGAGTACACATTAGTACCATTTCTGTCAGCATTGTGAGCAACAGTTAGTTCCAATGACGAGAAAGTGACTTAGCATAGCAAGAGACAAAAATAACAGCATAGATGACAAATGATGTACACTTAATTAACAGCACAGCTGATACATGTACTATAATTGAGTAACCGCACAGCTGATATAATTATTGTTCCTATAATTGGAAAACTTGTAATGTCTTTATATATCTATATAAAATATAAATATTTGTAAATCAGATGTAAACTTACAAATCCATTACATTCCATTTTCCAACATTCACCCTTCAGCACAAGAGTAGATAGTGTATATACTAAATAAATAATAAGGAAATTGTATTTGAATGACTTGTCAATTTTATCATTGTTAAGTAAAAATCTGTTTCCTTGTTTTTTTTAATATCACATTTAGTTACACAGCGGAGGTGGCACTTTATGTCGGTCTCCTCTCTACTATTGTTTCAAGATCAGATCATTCACAGCCGTAACTAATTTGTGATACCAGTAGTTCTCTTCAGACACTGGGACTTCACCATTTTCTGCAGAAATTCTATTTCTGTAATTGTCAGTACTATACTGATCCTAGAGCCAAATAAACCCTCTCGCCACACTGGGGGCTCGTTCCTGGGATATTTCTGTATATCTTGAGCCATACTTAGTCTATTCATCTATCTACATTCTATCTTGTGCCACCCATGGATAACATAAGGAAGTTTTTTTTTTGAGAAAAACATAATAGGATTTTAAAAAGAAAATTGTTTCCTTAGGAGGAGTACCGTTTAGTACTCAGTAAATAGTTGATGCTCACAAAGTTGCACGGAAATTTTTTGTTCATTTAAATTAATTAAGTTTAATTACAATAATTTGGTTATAGTAAATATACATACCCTATCTAAGTAACGCCATGGCTGATCTAGTGAATTTCAGAACTTCGATCATGCAGATGGGTAAGGAATTAAATATGACAGGTAATGCTCTCACTCAGTATGTCACAACAGAAGTGGACAAACATATGGATAGGGAAGAAAGAAAGTTGCAATGAGAGACTGAAGCAAGGAAATTAGAGGCTGATAGAGAAGCAAGGAAATTAGAGGCTGATAGAGAAGCAAAGAAATTAGAGGCTGAAGAAAGGCGGTTGCAAGCAGAAGCTGAAAGATAAACCAAAAGATTAGAAATGGAAGCCAAGAAATGGGAGGCTGAAAATGAGGCAAAGAAAATTGAAGCTGAAGAAAGGAAATTACAAGCAGAGAGAGACCATCAGTTGAGATTAAAAGAGCTTGAAATTCAGGCAAATACTGGCAATAATGGTGGTAGCTCACCTCACTCTGAGAATAGCTCCATTCAGAGCTCCTCAAGTGGGGCCATGAATTTTCATCTGGACCCATTTGTTGAGAAAGAAGACGCCATTGAGTCGTACCTGGATAGATACGAAAGACTTGCCACTACCTATGGCTTAGTGAAAGAAAAGTGGAGTCTTAAACTATCTCAGGGATTGAAAGGTGTGGCCTACGATGTATATTTGAAGCTCTCAAGAGATGACCAGGAAGATTATGAAATCCTGAAGCAGGCACTGCTTGTGAGATATGAAAAGAACTCAGAATCATATAGAAAGAAATTCCGAACCGCTAAACTTCTTCCAGGAGAAAACTATCACCAATTCTCTGCTAGACTAGAAACCTATTTGGAAAAATGGAGTAGTTTTGGAAAGTGTCAGGATCTGAAAGAAATGATAATGATGGAGCAAGTGAAAGAGTCCATGCCTCAACAAATGAGGAAGTTTATCATGGAACAAGGAGCAGAGAGATTGGAAGATATTGTAACTGTTGCTGAGAGATATCAAGCAGCTCAGACAGAATTATTAGGAAATAAGAAGCAGGGTGAAAACTTCAAATCATCACAAAACTATACCAAATATGAACAAAAGAACCATACCACAAGGAACAAACAAAGATTTCACCAAAAGGACAAAAACCCTCTAAGATCGGATAAGACACCTTACCGGAAGGAAGGAAAGTGGTGTAAAACTTGTCTAATGAGTAACCACAATACTGTGGACTGCAGAAGGAAGAATCCTCCTCATCATGCTGCATGTCTTACAACAGGGAATCAGGGAAGCAAGGAAATGGCAGTAAGTAAGAAAGACTTCCATCATCCCCCTGTCTGTGAGGAAGTGACCGTGAATGGCACTCAAGTACTGTGTTTATATGACACAGGATTCGACTTTGATTCAGTTGTGTGTTCTTCTCTAGTGAGTCCTGACCAGATAACCACAGAAACAGTAGAAATCAGAGGACCGATCAAGGGAGCAAGAACCATGACACTACCCATAGCTCGAATCAACATAAGATCTCGCTATGTGGAAGGAGAAATCAAAGCAGCAGTGATGGACGACCCTATTAACCCTTTGATTTTGGGGTGTAGGTATGTTTTCCTTGGAGAACTTATAAAACCTGTAGTTATGGCAACAGTCCAGACCAGGGAAAGCTCCAGGAAAAGGAAGGAGAATCCTATCAATACTCATCTAGAAGAGATGAAAAAGGCTCAAGCAGCAGATAGCACATTGAAGCCTTGTTTTGGCAAATTGCCTAAAGCACATAACCCTCCAGAGAAAGGAGACGTGTATATGAAGAATGGCCTACTATACAGAAAAGCTGGAACAGGACCTAAAGGGCATGGACAGCTTGTAGTGCCAAAATCTTACAGGGAGAAGGTTATGACGCTAGGACATGCTATACCCTTCAGTGGACATATGGGAATAGGGGCCACTGGACAAAGGATATCCTGTCACTACTTTTGGCCAGGAATTACAGAGGACATAAAAAGATATGTAAGATCCTGTCCAGAATGCCAAAGAGTAGCTCCTAAGCATAGGACTGCACCAGCAGCACTAGGAGAAATGCCTATTATGTGAACCCCGTTTGAACGTGTTGCAGTGGATATTGTTGGATCCCTCACTAGGACCAAGAAGAGAAATGCATATATCTTAACCTTGGTTGATACTTGCTCTATGTGGGGAGAAGCAGTGGCCATGTCAGCTATAGATTCAAAGCATGTGGCAGAGGCACTGTTGACAATATTCACCCGATTAGGTTTCCCGCATCAGATATTGACTGACAATGGGTCTCAGTTTAGAGGAAAGCTAACACAAGAATTATTCAGGACATTTCAAGCCAGGCACTATCATTGTAGTCCCTACCATGCCTAAGGGAACGGTCAAGTAGAGCGGTTCAATGGTACGCTAATTTCAATCCTTAGAAAGCTGGCGAGTGAAAAACCTGATACTTGGGATACATACTTACTCGCTGCACTATTTGCATATAGGGAAGTACCCCACAACTCAACTGGATTGGCTCCAGCTACATTGTTGTTTGGAAGACCAATCAAAGGTCCACTGGAAGCATTGCTGCGGACATGGACTGATGAAAAGGCAGAGGAAACAGTGACTTCCGCAAACCAGTACGTCAACGAGTTGACATCTCGATTGAAAGCAGGTTGGAAACTGGCCAATGATAACTTAAGACAGGCCAGGAGGAAGCATGCTGCCTACTACAACAAAAAAGCAAAGGATAGGGAACTGGAGGTGGGCGAAAAGGTGTTATTACTGTTGCCGAGCAGCAATAATAAATTGCAGATTGGATGGCAGGGACCCTATGTCATACTGGAAAAACTTTCCAGGACCAATTATAAGATTGACAAGAAAGGAAAGGAGAAGGTATATCATGTCAATCTTCTTAAAAAATACTATGACAAGGAATCATCAGAAGTTGCACATATCATGACCCTAGCCATTGCAACAGAAATGCACGGTGAACCACTTCACTCTATGGAGTATCCACTCACAACTACAGAGGATTATGTTCAAGTAAATATTAGTGAACATTTAACTCCAGAGCAGAAGAAGAGGGTTCAGAAAATGTTGGGAACCCATGCTGATGTGCTCACAGATAAGCCAGGTCGGACGAATCTGTTAGAGTACGACATGAAGGTTACAGACCCTACCCCAGTATGCATGAGAACATACCCTATACCCTATGCGAAAGCCCAAGCACTAAGGGCGGAAGTTGATTATCTGTTGAAGGAGAAAATTATCTCGAAGTCAGACTCTCCCTATAGCTCAAGTGTGGTGCTATTGAGAAAACCGAGTGGTGAACACAGGTTATGTATTGACTACCGGAATCTTAATGCGATCATAGAATCTCAGGTGGACCCATTACCTGACACCAACCAGCTGTTCTCTACACTGAGTAAGGCTAGGTATTTATCGAAGGTAGATCTAAGCAAGGGATACTACCAAATACCAGTGAAACCAGAAGTTAGGAAAATGCTAACATTCAGTACATCAGACGGACACTACGAGTTTAATGTACTACCCTTTGGGCTGAAAAATGCTCCAAGTATCTTTTCAAGAATGATGAGGAAATTATTGGAACCTCTACAAAATCCCCATATCACTAACTTTATGGATGACATTCTTGTTGCTACAAACACATTTGAAGAGCAAATAGTAGCGCTCTCCATGTTGTTTGACAGACTGAGAACCACTGGATTGACTGCACGTCCAACCAAGTGCTATATCGGTTGTAAGGAGTTGGAATTCTTAGGTCACACTATTTCTACAGGTCATATGTCTCCTGACCAAAAGAATATAGAGAAGTTAAAGAAGGCACCCAGACCTCAAACGAAGAAAGATGTGAGATCATTCGTGTCATTATGTGGGTTCTATCAGAAGTACATACCCCACTTTAACTCTCTGTGTGCACCATTAACTAACTTAACGAAGAAAGGACAGCCTGATAAAATCCAATGGAATGCTGATTGTGAAAAAGCTTACACAGAGCTAAAAGAAAAACTCACCAGCAAACCAATCCTTACACTACCCGATATCACACAGGAATTTGTATTAAGGACGGACGCTAGCAGTATAGATATTGGTGCAACTCTCTTGCAGAAATCAAAAGCCCAGCCGGAGGAACTTTTACCAGTCGCCTACGCCAGTAGGAAGCTGAATGCAGCTGAGTTGAACTACTCGACCATAGAGAAAGAATGTTTAGCTCTAATTTGGTCCATCAACAAATTTTCACCTTACTTGTATGGGACACACTTCATTGTCCAAAGCGATCATCAGCCTTTAACATTCTTGGCTGCATCTAAAAAGTTAAATTCGAGATTGTTAAGGTGGAGTCTGCTTCTGGCGCCTTATTCCTTTACTGTGAATTACATTCCGGGAAGAGACAATGTAGGAGCTAATTTTTTAAGTCGACATCCTAGTACTCTGGAAGGACAGACGCAAAAGGATTAACCACAGCAGGGGTTTACACGTCAGCTATGACAAGTCACAGCTAGGAAAGGAGGGGGCTATGTCGTGAAACGAGTGTAACCCACTACTTTGTTAATCACTATGTCGAGTTACAGATTTGCTTCAACCAATCAACGAGCAACGTTCACCAGTCTCTGAGACAGAATAAATTAACGGCCATCTTGTTCACGCAAGATGGCGGAGAAAACTGAATAAAATTAGGCTGTACGGCGCTTGGGACTAAACTGCAGGAAACCAATCAGCTTACTCCGCCAGGACCTAACCAAAAGCTTTGCTTAAGAATTCACCTACCTATATAATCGGGCGAGATTTTAGCTAAAAACACGCAACACCGAACACGAAGCCAGAGACGACCGACTGTGTGAGAAGAGCTGTCAACTTTGATTTATAGCTTACCTGAGGGCATTGACCTGAACCTGCTTCACTAGTCGAGTCAAAATCTGGCCTGTTTAAAATCTTGGAGGGTAAATATATTTGCGATAACCTTTAGGAAAATAGGCTTTCAGCAGGTCTATAATGTTGGTATTTGTTGTGTGTCATTTATACTACCTATCAGGTTACTGATTGTATCTTGGGGAAATTAAGTATAATGATTGTATTTCCTATTATGATTGAATAGACGAAGACTAATAGGACTCATACTTCAATCTATTGTCTCCTATAACTCAATCTATTGTCTCACATGACTTCAGACTATTATCTCAGACAAGACCAACTGCCATATAACCAAAACAGTCCTTGTTAGGACTCAACCTATTGTCTCCTATTACTTCAATCTATTATCTCAGACCAACTGCAATATAACCAAAACAGTCCTTGTTAGGACTCAACCTATTGTCTCCTATAACTTCAATCTATTATCTCAGACCAACTGCAATTTAACCAAAACAGTCCTTGTTAGGACTCAATCTATTGTCTCATCTAACTCTAATCTATTGTCCCATATAACTCCCACCTGAAATATAACCAAACAGTCCTCGTCTCATAAGCTCCTATCATAAGAACATAACAATATTGTTAGGATATATGTTACCAGCTAGTATAGCACTTGTCAGAGAGGGCCTGGTATATTATAGGTGGAAGGAAATGGTTGTATCACACCTAGGTGTACATATTATTGGATGTATTCATGTATTGAATTTATATTATGGGATGTATTCATGTATTGAATTTATATTATTGAATGTATTCATGCATTGAATTTATATTATTGAATGTATCCATGTATTAATTTATCAGAAAGAAGGTTTTGCAAGTAGACACCTGTCTTGTCTCGCTATTGCTAAATCATACTGAGCCATGTTGTCATTCATCCTACATGCAGACACTGAAGGACACGTTTATTTCATCCACATTAGAAATAGGTGGGCTTGAAGACAGAAATTAGCCCCTATTTCTCCTTGAAACAGGTTTTATTCGTGTCATCAAAACTGAGATCGTGGGTCGTCAATCCAGCTGCCTGGAACTCCGCAGGAGCATAGAGGTTGCCCAGACTCTACATCTTTAGTCCCCCTCAGTCTTGGGTGGGCTAACGAAACGATCAACAGCTGATGTTTTGTGTCAACCAAACCAGGAAGGACAGAACTTCTAAGAGATGAGTACACATTAGTACCATTTCTGTCAGCATTGTGAGCAACAGTTAGTGCCAATGACGAGAAAGTGACTTAGCATAGCAAGAGACAAAAATAATAGCATAGCTGACAAATGATATACACTTAATTAACAGCACAGCTGATACATGTACTATAATTTAATAACCGCACAGCTGATATAATTATTGTTCCTATAATTGGAAAACTTGTAATATCTTTATATATCTATATAAAATATAAATATTTGTAAATCATATGTAAACTTACAAACCCAAACATTCCATTTTCCAACATTCACCCTTCAGCACAAGAGTAGATGGTGTATATACTAAATAAATAATAAGGAAATTGTATTTGAATGAATTGTCAATTTTATCATTGTTAAGTAAAAATCTGTTTCCTTGTTTTTTTAAATATCACATTTAGTTACACAGCGGAGGTGGCACTTTATGTCGGTCTCCTCTCTACTATTGTTTCGAGATCAGATCATTCACAGCCGTAACTAATTTGTGATACCAGTAGTTCTCTTCAGACACTGGGACTTCCCCATTTTCTGCAGAAATTATATTTCTGTAATTGTCAGTACTATACTGATCCTAGAGCCAAATAAAACCTCTCGCCACACTTTGGAAAGTTAAGGCATACGTTCCAGCGCCGAAAAGCAGACGAGCAGTTCAATGTTGTTATATTTACAGTTCTGAAATAAAATAAATAAAATGTAATACATAAAAATGTATAAATAAAATGAAATAAAGTAAACTAAAGTTAATGAAATAAAATATAGTGAACTGAATAAAGTAAAGGACATTCAATTAAAAATATTATGTGCACTTACAACAAACAATGACGTAATGCAAAAGCGTTAGTTCTATGACCAAGTCCCTGGCTGATGTCTCAATTATTTTGGTTTTGTTGCTTTGAAAAAAAAAAAAACAGCTGACTGTCGTGATTGTCTTCTTTCTTTCTATTTAGTGTATTAATGTACTACACAATTAATAATTAAAATAACACAATTGCTAAAGCAGGATAATAGTCAAACAATATCACAAACGCGTTTCTCAAATCGAGGGCTACGTGTATTTACCTTCACTGGTAACCCTAATCTCCGTACCGTTCACAATGTTTATTCATCCAGGGTGGTATGACAGTGATATCAGCCCCCGGGCAGTAAGGGTCATTTGTCCATAAAAGTTAGGTGTAGGCTAGGGAAGCGTCGACCCCCTTCAGCTGTGGGCCTCCTATACTGTTGTTTCACAGGTAGCCGGTTATCTTTCTTGTTTTTTGATCAGTCTGCATGTATGATACTTGTAGCCTTGTGTTGATGTAACTTTTGTATTTATTATTTGTTTCGTTGTAATCATTAAGACTCGTTGATGATTCCAGATTTTGATGTGCACTAATGGATCATCATTCACCTTCAGCTCACCAAGAAACATACCACGTGATCCTGTCCTGTGCCATCAGCGCAAAGTTTTTCTATGTTTTCTTTATCGCTTTCACTTATATCTATAATTGTATCCGACAGGTTTTTAGTATCCGTCTACCTCCCTTACCCCGGGGACTCAAACAGTCTTGTAATGCTATTATCAAGTTTACTTCATGTGTATCTTAACATCAGCCTCCGTCTTCTTTTAATGTTGTTTTCTTTAGTCCACTACCACCTGTATGGTTCTTTATAGATCAAATATTTCGGTAGAATTCTGTTGTCAGTCTTACTGTCTGGTCTTACTTCTGTGTATCGACTGATGTAAAAACCAGTGCTAGGCAGTATAAGATAGAAAGGTTAGAAGGAGGTTTAACCCCCCCAAATGAAGAATTTCGCAGAAAATATCAAATTTTCGATATATATTGCACTGGAAAGTACATTCATTTGCCCACATTTTTGTATGTTTTTTTTTCACTCAAACCTTTGTGGATGATTTTATATAAATTTTTAAAGTATGTCAGGTATGCGTATTTTTACCTAATTATATATGCAAAATATACAAATTGATATATCTTCGCTTCTAATGCATAGATTTTAATTTTCGGTATTCATTTCCCTGAAGCAAACAGAATTAAAGTTTTCAAACATAGCTTCATGTGTAAAAATAATTTTGACTGGCTAATTTTTATTAACCATGGGGTCCTTTGATGGGTCATCCAAATAATAACGTGGATGGAGGTATTCCAGTAGAGTGGTAGGGTACCTCCGTATACGCAAATAAAGCTGCAGGTAAGAACGAATCACAGGATTCTGGTTTCTCCTGTGCGAGCTTCCGTAAAATTGTAAGTAGAGTCCCGTTATATCTTTCCATTTGTCCATTGGACTGTGGATGATAAAATGTGCGGACGAGCATATTTTCAAAAATACTAAAAACTTCCACCATCATTTTCCCTCTGAACTGTGAACCATTGTCAGTTAATATCTGATAAGGGTATCCTAATCATGTGATTATTGAGAGCAAAGCCTCTCCTACATGTACTGAGTCTGCTGAGGGTAGAGCAATCGCTTCCCCCACATAGTACATGTCTACCAGAGAAAGAATATATTTTTTCGGAAACTGACGAAAAGCGCATACAGTCTGCTGAAATAAAGAATTTAATGAAAAGTAACACTTCACTCCAATGCATCATAAAGCTGATCTTACTGTAGTGAAGTCTCTAACACCTCACTCCAATGCATCATAAAGTTGGTCTTACTGTAGTGAAGTCTGCAACACTTCACTCTCCTGCATCATAAAGCTGGTCTTACTGTAGTGAAGTCTGTAACACTTCACTCCCCTGTTTCATAAAGCTGGTCTTACTGTAGTCAAGTCTCTAACACTTCACTCCCCTGTATAATACAGCTACATTCATGTGCCATGCTGCCACCCCTACCTGCTAAATGCATAATAGACTAACCTCGCGCTCTTCCTGCCACCCCTACCTGCGAATTGCAAAATAGACTAACCCCGCGAAGGCAAATGTACGGAATACGGTGTGGTCATTTAATTTCAGAATGGGTGAACAAAGGCACAAGAACCTTGATTTCATAATGGGTGAACAAAGACACAAGAACCTTTTTTTTTGTTTTTGTTTTTTATTAATGATTTCTTAGTTTTGGTTGCTTAATTTCCATTTGGTTAAATGTCTTTTTTGAAGAATTTTGTTTGTTATTGTTACCAATAGTGTCACTGTTATTAACCTTATATATTTTCCTTTGATATATATATATATATATATATATATATATATATATATATATATTATATATATATATATATATATATATATATATATATATATATATATATATATATATATATATATATATATATATATGTATATATATCGTTTAAGTGCTTTGGGGCATCTATACTTAAAACCTTTTGGAGATTTAGTTCGGTATTTCGTTTATAAAGTAAATTCTGTTCAGACATTATGGTGTAACTGTTTTGCATAGTGGGTGCAATTGTTAACTTTGTATCTGCACGCCGCCTTTTATGAAGAACTATTATGTATTTTAGCTAGTTCAAGCCCCCAACTGATTTAAGTCAGTAAAATATTACTTCAATTGCTCTGTTATAGGTATGTAAAATGACTAAAACATAAAGGTGCAGTTAACTCAAAAACGATTAAATCAACTATACATTTGTGTATTTACAGATAACAAAATGTAATAGTCAGTTATCGTTAACAATTGTAAAATAATTAAGGGTGGAGTAAATTATATAAAATCTTTAAAATGCCATAACAGGTAAGTGATCTGGATAGTGTAAGAATTTGTTTTTTTTTTAATTAGAGTTCCTTTGGCAGCTCTAAGTGGGTACTTAGCTCCCAGTAATATGTAGGGTGGTGTCTGCTCCAGCCGATGCTTGTTCCTAGCAAGTTATGGACTGATTCACTCTCTTGACGTATCAGGAGAGTCTGGTGACCGCAACACGTCCCACGTAGTATCGTGTTGTAATTGCAAAGATGGTTCAGCGTCTGATAAGACCCGTCTGCTGTAGGTGTCTAGCTTTGACTGAAGTCCACTTATACCACCCACTTGTTCCACAAGTTAACATCACCAATTGGTACCACCGACTAGTATCATGAAATAAGAGAGAAACAAATACTCTCCTGAGTATTGGGGTTCCCGACAGAAAATCAAATGTCTCCCCATTTTCGTTCCACCATCCCATATGCCTCGGAACTTTACCCTTTCTGAACATTATTTTTACTCTCAGTGAGTGGAAAATATCATATGCATGTATATTGAGCATGATTACATTTACAAATGAACTCGTTGAAAAGGTTAATATAATAATTATATACATCATTTGGTCATCATCCACTCCCTGCTCCATAAAGATCTTGGGACTACCTCTGCTGTTGGTTCTCTATGAGAAACCCACATAAAGAAGCCACCAGCTCTTGCGGTGATGGTTCGTGAAACCATCATTCTATATGCTGAGGTTGCCATCTTTGCATGGCTTGGACATCCACTAGCAATTTTCACATGTTAATAAATGCAAAATATAGAATTTAAAAATGTGCAATTACTCCAAATTATATTTAGGAATAGACTTCTTACCCAGAGAAAAGTTCGGTAATTTGTTTAAGATGCCATGAGGTTTGGGGTATTACCTTAGAATCCCGCAATGACTTAGTGTTCGGGTTCCTAGGATTTCGGCCTTTTCGTATTAATAAATGTAGAGTTGTTGCTGTGTAAATCCACAAGATGCCCAAACACGCATCCGGTTCTTTAAAGTGGAATCCTGATTCTATTCCTAATTCTGGCTTGTCAGGCTGTCTTGTCTTTTTGACGAGTTGTAAACTCAAAAGGCGCTAGATTATATGACAACATTCGGCACGCATCCAGCCTGCTACTATATGTCAAGGCTCCAATCAGAAATGTTTTTTAAATCTCAAAGCCAATAGCATGCTATTTGCGTACATTTTGGTGAGGTATATTCCCCCTACCTCTCACGGACAATTCCTGCGTGATACCTGCAAAAAAACTTATTGTTTACAAGTCACCTCTCCATATAAGTTATGTCAGCTTCCGTCAATTATCGATCATGTTTACACTCACGGCGTCTTTATCACAGTTAATCTCTTTCAAGATGGATAATTATTCTCCGACAAGTCTTGTCTGGAAATGATTATGAAATTTATCCCAGCTAATCCTTCAACCAGGATATAGTGGACTATCTCTCTGCTCATAAACCTCTAAATAAATGTGTGTCAACTACATCAGACCCAAGCGACAACCCACTGCCACCAAACGGACAGTTAAGTGTTTGTTTTAGGTGTTGTTTAACTATATAGTTCTGCTGAGCATTTCACTCTTTCGCAGCCAATCACAAGTTGAAGACTAACTGGTATCTAATACACTGTGAATCTAGGCTTTTGGTGTGGCTTTTCTGCCATTCCGAAACGTGATAAGTGGAAGTCATGAGCCCCAGTTTCTCCAGTTAAGTGTAACGCAGTGGCGCAAATAATAGAGACTCTTGTCTTCAACCAAATTTAGAAAAGCTTCCAATGAAGGAAAGTACTATTTTTAAAATACTAAATCACTGAACATTGCTATTAGTTAAATTAACTTTATTCATTTTAACGCCGTATTCCAAAATAATTTCATAAATAAATATACTTCTGTGTGTGTGTGTGTGTGTGTGTGTATATATATATATATATATATATATATATATATATATATATATATATATATATGAAAATCCTTGGACTTGATAACTTGGTTGATTGAACGTTGTTAACTGCACCCAAATGGCTCATTTATAGGTAAAAGTTGACTCATTTGAAATAAAAACTAATATACAGATGCTTTGATGAAGTATCTTTGCCAGAGGGCTCATTAGATACGACTCTATTGTGACAAACTTACTTATCTGACAGAAGTGGGTTGGGTATACAAATTGTATAAGAACCAAGAGAACTCAGGTTTTGTAATTATTATCCTAAAATTCCTTTGAGACTCCCTCAGATAGGAGCATAATCTTTCTTTTTATAACACTGGAATTTATTTTTAAGTGCATATTTCTTTTTTTATGCACTGTAGTATACATCTTAAAAAACAAAATGCAGACTAAATAATCTGTACTGTTGGTTAAAATTTCATTTTAAAAATAAAACCACAGCAATTTACCGCCAGCCTAACAGTCCAATGAGATCAAGGACACACAAGTTGAAAGGTGGGTTTCGGACAGGTGTGAACGTTTACAATTTTGTGTTCATGTGTGTGTTGTGTTTGTGTGTTGGGGGGCGGGGGGAGAGAATGCAAATGAATGTTGTTGGGTAGAGCAAAGGTTGTGCCCTGTCTAGTGCAAGAACGCGACACATAAAAGGTAAAATCTTTGTAAAAGGTTAATTAATTATACACTATATTACTTGAACATTTGTTATTTAGTTTGTTCTATTTAACTAATTTACATTCGGTTACATTATGTCTTTTCATGATTACACAATAAATGGGTGGGTGGGTGGGGAAGGGGGGGGGGAGTTAAGAGATTTGTGACGTCACATTATAGAGGGTCTGGGGTTTTGTGATGAAATGTAACAAGAGCGAGTGGGAAGGGGGTTAGAAAATGACAAAAATTGCGTGACGTCATATGTGGACGTCCTTACACATTATTTTTTTTTAAATTCTTATTTCGTGATCAATCCAACTTCACGTTTATTTTGTTAGGGGTATATGAAGGTATATTCATCTCTTCATATGTTCTCCTTCATTTATTCATCATTCGTTAGCTCCCTATGGAGAAAAGGACTTCAAACATACGTCTGCCATGTCACGTGCCATAAGATAAAGTTCTGTTCGTGCCTTCCTTATCATTTTCATTTAGGTCTCCAGCTCTCTTCTCCATGTACTATTCTGTCTACCCTCCCTTTACCCCCGGGTTTCAAGAACAAGCACTGCCTGTTATACTATCAACAGGTTTCCTCGATGTCTGTCCTAAACAGCTATCAATAGTCAGCAAATCGTGCCTCTACCAGCCCTAACATTTTACTAAATGTATCAAATATAATATCTCAATATCGCTTGTTTATAAATTCCTGTCTAGTCTGTTTTAAATTCACATAACTGTGCTCTCTTTACAAAGTTAAAATTAAAATATCTGTCACGTGTACAGGATGAACTTGCTCCGGCACAAACTGTGACGCACTTTTAGCTGGTGAAATTGACAAATCAATTTTGTGTTCTTGAACTAAACATTAAAGCTAATAATTTCCCACACGTAAAATAAACAACACTGACGGACATGCATGAAAGCTTCCATAAACACAAATAGCCTATATAAGCTAGTGATAGAAAGTAGACCTAGAAAGCAGAGCATAGTTTAACAGCACGAGTCGTGTTTCACATAAACGAATTTAAAAGTCCACAACAAGAACTACAGACAGCCAGTAAGTTGGAAGTTTATGATTAACATGTTTATAATTTTGTAAATATTTTTTTTTAACATAAAACGTACATAATTGTTATTAAATATTAACTTACGCTGATTCTTTTTCCTTATAAATGCGTCGAAAAGTAATGCGGTTCAGTGTACAGGTAAAATTAAATGTAATAACAGTACTCCAATGACGTCATTGTCAAAATATTGCTGTAGCCTCGTTGTCTGAAACGGGGTTCTATAATTATTTTAGTAACATGTAAGACCTAGTTGCTATAAGACGTGAGCTTTGAAGACAAAAACGTACAAATGACGGGTTTATTCTCATAACTCCAAGTTTTAGTACAGTTACCATCTAGCACCCGTACTGACAAGATGTCTCTTTATCTGAGAGCGCCGGCTGCAAATAAAAAGGTTTTTTTTTTATTCGAGCCCGACTAGACACATCATCAACACTGTCGTCCTGTAAAAATGTTAATGTCACAGCAGTAAAAAGTTAATGTCACATCAATAAAAATGTTAATTTCACAGCAATAAAAACTTTAATGTCACAGCAATAAAAAGTTAATGTCACAGTGATAAGGGTGGATTTAGGGCCTGCTCCTCTTTGGTGATAAGGCCGCTATCGTGTTGCTTCATAAATGATAATGGCAGAACTGACCATCATGGACGATATAGGTATAAGTCCAATTTCGTTGAAAAATCTTTAGCCCCGTCACAGTACCACCCCTATCGACACCAGGTATTATAGTTCAAGATGTAGGGTGTCCTATCTGGTTTTTGTGTTGTTGTTGTTGCTGTGTATAGTAGTGATGTAGTTCACAGAGTTACAGCACATAGGGTACGACATGTGAAGTCATAAATGGGTAAACTGCTCTTGACGTTTTTCATCATTTATTTTGACGCCACAGGTACAGGTACGTACATCCAGTTCACAATAGGCAAAGTCATGACATTCACGAATATCAGCATACATAGTTCATCAATGCATTTGTCATATTCTCAAGATGATGATATGGCGCCAAGTGATTATATGTTGGCTCCAAATACAAAAGTACATCAAAAATCCTCCTACTGTTCAGATGTGCTAAATGAGTCAAATCATAAGTCGCACGAGGATGGCATTCCAGGAGTGCAGGTCAAACTGACCTTTACAGGCATTCCGAAGTCTAACCTTGACGTAGGCGTAATCGCTGACACACAGCGACGTTCATAGAACATAAGACTGCCCTACGGGCTGAGTATGACCCGTGTACATATAGATCTCAGGAATGAAGATACCTAGGGCGTGACTTCTAATAGAAGAACCTTCCTTTCTGTGAAACATACGTGAGCAGAGATCGACCATTGTCAAACATAAGTTAAGTTACAGATTGGATGTAAATGAGGCATTACCTTCGTTCGAAAATCCACACCACAGAAAACATACGCCTCCAGGCGATTTGAATACTCAAGGGAAGGACCTTGTAAGCTAACTAACTCACAAAAAGGCTCCTAATTCCCTAACAAAATCACAGAGACGCCAAAACTCGTCTTCTCTGCTTCACAACTTTCCATCCTCTCCCAGACAAAAGAAACTTCCCAGACGCCTCGCGTCCGGACATGCGCAGAACGCATCTACTTGAATAGCAATCAAACAAGACGATCTAGGAACATTCCAGATAAAGATTTATACTAGATCAAGCCTTAAATGGACATGAACAGAGAACCCCAATACTGGTTTCAGACATTCCAACAACAGTTGACCGATACTACCAAATAAGGAGAATGGTCACGCTTCGTTCAAAAATATGGACCGAACGTGTCTCGTCACAGGAGGAGGTAACATCATATTAAATGATAATCTCAATTATAGAGAGTTATCTATTCTCTTGTATGGGTGTGAGGGCTGGACACTCACTGCAGATACGGAGCGAAGGATTCAGGCTTTCGAGTATAAATGTTACAGAAGAATTTTGCGCACTTGCTATAAAGAGCACAAAACAAATGTCTATGTTAGAGAGAAGATAAACACCTATGCAGGCCACCAAGAACCACTTTTGTCAGTAGTGAAACGTCGAAAGCTTGCCTGGTTTGGGCATGTAACTCGTCATGACTCCCTTTCGAAAACGATCCTCCAGGGAACAGTCGAAAGTAAACGGAGAAGAGGAAGGCAAAGAAAATCCTGGGCTGATAACATCAAAGAATGGGCAGGACACGGTTTCTCCACACTTGTACGCATTGCTGAGAATAGAGAGCAGTGGAGGACCCTGTCTGCTGATGCTTCCACCATGGCACCCCTACGACCCATGACGGGTTATGGGTTGAGATGAGATGATGAGAGAGTTATGTAGCTTTGACCGAAAAAAAATTAAAGTGTACATTTCAGTCATTCTAATAATACAATGTCTTTAGCAAAAAAATGATCATACAATGACTTTAGGAAATATGATCACATAATGACTTTAGAAAAAATGATCTGTGACTGTAGAAAAAATGATCGTAACATTACCACACCCTCCCGGGAATAAAAATGAAACATTTTTTTTTTTAAAATCCTGGAGCCGGTAAAAAACCCAGGCTCCAAACGCACATATGATGCGCGGATATATTGCCTAAAAATGAGGCTAGCTCGACGCATGGAGCGAAACTGAGATTATATCCCAGATCCTTAGAGAAAAAAAATGTACCTAAGTATACGAGTATATATTCCAGGAAGGTGCCACCAACACACGCCATAGTGATGGCAACATCATAATGAAAGTCAAATTACACTCATACAAATCTATGAAATTAAATATATATCATAGTATTATACAATGAAGTGTTGTGCAAACAGCGGTGTAATATACCAATATACCGCACTCTAATATTACACATATTCAAACAGAGAGTACATTATATAATGCATTATCAATCATTACTAATACATGTGCTGTTCCTCGTAGACATAAATACAATCGATATAAGAAGACGTGGACATCATCCGCTCCCAATCCAGGACAGGACTTGATAACTTCAAAGTTCCACAATGTACAAAATCTCGCAGACTTCAATGATGTGCTGCGAAAATATCAATAACACAAATCTTTAAGACAAATGTTAAATCTCTTAATACAATCATTAAAATATAATTTCTAAATGTGGCCATGTGATCTTTTGGCCCGTACATCACTAACAAAGCCTTCTTCTGTTATGATGACATCGGTAACAGAAAAAAGGAAATTACATGGTACAATGTTATAAATTCCCAAAATTGAGAAATTATATGCTAATATGTCATTATAGTATTGGACTGTATATCAGGAAATATTTATGACAGAAGAATTATGTGGAATCGTGTGGGCACCTGGACAGAATGTCTGCCATCACATTATCCGAACCACGGATAGCTCGCACCGTGAAATGAAATGGTTGAAGAGCTATGGCATATCGAGTAGACCTCGAGCTCTTCAAGTTTTAGCTCTGAATAGCAGTAAGTGCTTTCTGGTCGGTTTCCACAATGAAATGTGCGCCTAGAAGAAATCTTTGTAACTTCAGAATAGACCATACCATAGCTAATAATTCACGGTCTAAAACCGAGTAATTCTTTTCTGCAGCACTTAATTTCCTAGAGATATACATCACCGGATGCAGAGTATCAGAATACTCCTGCATAAGTGCTGCCCCAATCCCAGTTGACGAGGCGTCACTTCGAAGAACAAAAGTCTTCTCAATAGTAGGTAGCCTATGGATAGGTGGAGATGAAAATAGAGTTTTAACCTGGTCTAATGAGGATTGACATTCTTGAGACCAGCGGATCAGATTAGGCGATCCTTTCTTCAATAAAGTAGAAAGCGGTGACATAATGGAGGACAGATTCGGAATGAATCGTCCGTAAAATTTGATCAAACCTAAGAGACTCCGTACTTGCTTCTTCGTCTTAGGGACAGAAATGTTAAGTATTTTTGAAACATTGTGGTCCTCTGTCTTTAAAAGACCATGACCAACACGATGACCCAGGAAAGAAATCTCACTAAATCCTACAAAGGCTTTAGAGGGTTTTGCAGTCAAGTTATACTCGCGAAGAGTAGACAGCAATTTGTATAAACACAAAAAGTAATCTTCCCAGGAATCACTGAACAGACAGATATCGTCTAAGTATGCTATGACATCTGTACGATATGCGAGAATTCGCCGCATCATGCGTACGAATGTAGCAGGGGCGTTCATAAGACCGAAAGGCATGAAATTCCATTGGAATAAACCCCTAGGTGTAGAAAAAGCTGTAAAAGGTTTGGCACGTTCAGTTAAAGGAACTTGCCAATAACCTTTAGACAAGTCTAGTTTGGTAAAGAATCTAGAATTAGAAAGTTTATTTAGTAGCTCTTCCAATGAAGGCATAGGTTCAGCATCGAACTTCGTAACTTGGTTCAATTTGCGATAATCTACGCAAATGCGAATGTTATTATCCTTCTTTCGAACAATAACCATAGACGAAGAGTATGCTGAAGTGGATGGTTCAATGATTTCCAATCGTATCATTTCATCCAATTCTTTTTCGACTTGTGACTGAAAATGGATAGGTATTGGATAGGGTCTGACTCTGATAGGATTATGGTCAGTTAGTATAATGTCATGTTCGATGACATTTGTGTGTCCCGGGATGTCTGTAAGGACATCCTGAAATGTTTGCAACATCGAAGAAACTTGTCGATGTTCCTCGGCGGAAAGATTAGGAGAAACGGTAACGTTTTTCCAAGATTCCGTAGAATGAAGTGGGACCATAGGAAGTGGAAGATTGACATCAGAAAAAGTAGTTTCCTCATCCTGTATAACTGACAGGGATGAGTAATGACCATGAGGTACTTGAGAATTGTCCGTTGCCTGGAAAATAGGCTGCAAATAGTCAGGTCTTTCATGAAATTCCGTGAGCATATTTATGTGGAAAGTTTTATGCTTTCCATCAATATCGACAACATAGTCGACATCGGAAATTTTGGAGACTATTGCATATGGACCTTTCCATGCAATAAGAAGTCTGTTCTCCCTTGAAGGAAGTAGAACGAGAGCTTTGTCACCTGGACAAAATTGTCGTAGACATCTATTTTTATTTGCAAACTGCCTTGCCTTTTCTTTAGCAAATTCGGATGAAGAAGTTGCTTGTTTGCATGCCTCGATGATCTTTTGCCTAAGAGCAATGACATACTCGTAAGAAGATTGAGTCTCATCGCTAATATTATCGGCAGTGATTAGATCGTGAAGTAAAGACATAGGACCGCGCGGTTGCGCGCCAAAGACAAGTTCAAAAGGGGAAAACCCTGTGTGTTCATTGGGTACCTCTCTATAAGCAAAGAGAGCTGCGGGTAAAACCCTGTCCCAATCCTGAGGATGATCCTCAGTTATCTTCCCAAGTAAAGTTTTTAGTGTCCTATTCAAACGCTCAACTAACCCATTAGACATTGGGTGATAGATACTGCTGAGAGACCTTTTAATATGTAGCATAGACATTACCTGTGACATAGTGTCTGATATAAGTTGAGTGCCATGGTCTGACAATATTTCCCCGGGGAAACCCAAGCGAGAAAATATCAGCCAAAGAGCGTCTGCGATATCAGCAGTTGAGATGCTCTTGAGAGGTATAGCCTCTGGCCAACGTGTGCACATATCGACACATGTAAGGATAAATTGATGTCCTCTGGCCGACTTAATTCTAAAAGGACCGATAATATCTATTGCCATTTTTTGAAAAGGGCGAATAGGAATGTCAGCAGCCTGGATAGGCGCAGCATGTCGTGGTCCTTTAGATTTGACCTCCTGACATACTTTGCAAGAACGACAGTAAATTCGTATGTCCTTGCTCACAAATGGCCAAAAGAAAGCCGCAAGAACCCTCGACTTTGTACGGGAAAAACCCATATGTCCAGCACATTGCGAGTCATGAGCATGTTGCAATATTTGCAATCTCATACTCTTAGGCACAAGAATTTGTGAATGAGTGGACGTAGACGAGTCTTGTACCATACGCACAAGTACGCCGTTCTTCATAGAAATCCAAGACTTTCTATTAGTATTCTGATTTGGATCACCTTTTTTTGCTAGAATGAAGAATTTTTGTAAAGAAGGATCTTCTTCTTGCAATTTT
This sequence comes from Oreohelix idahoensis, assembly GCA_024509875.1. Lineage (NCBI taxonomy): Eukaryota > Metazoa > Mollusca > Gastropoda > Stylommatophora > Oreohelicidae > Oreohelix > Oreohelix idahoensis. The sequence continues at coordinate 101,493 of JAMPIV010001530.1, forward strand.
ATAAATGAGTCGCGCGAAAAAATCAAGTGACTATTTTGGCTAACTACTTCATCATTATCAGTTAATGAAGTTTGAGGTGGATCCAGAGCATGTGCTCTTGTGACCACCGCATTGGTAGCTTCCATGTTTTGCTCTTCCCAAACAGCAATTTGCTGTGGGGTACATTCCCTAACTCCGTGAATACGACCAATAATAAGGTCCGCAATAGGGTTTGGAAGAAGACACGAGTGGACATCTCCCGTAAAGAAAGGAGTAGCAATATGTATTATGGCAGTAGGATACTTTTCCAAAGTGCCACCAAATGTGACACATTTGATGAACTTTTCTGTAGCACAGGATGGATTTACAAGAGATTGCCTAACACCAACAGTAGTACATCCAGAATCAAACAAAACTGAGACTGGATTACTATTTACAAGACCCTTATGTAGTATAAGAGAACCTCTCCCGACATGCGCAACATTAGCAGGAAGTGCGGGAAGAGGATGACCACAGCTTAAAGTAGTTACGGTAGTCGGGTCAAATAACGTACTGCATTGGATACATTTATTTGCTCTACCAAAATCAAAAGATGAACATCCGATAGCATTATGATCTTTATTATCATTAACCTGTTTATCTGCTCCCTGAGATTCTTGTTGTACAGAGTTTGTCTGTTGATATCTTTTTATCTTATGTTGCGATCTACCGCGACCATTATTGCCTCTACAATTATCATTACAGTCCCTACTGTAATTGTTATCCTGGTTTGAATTCCAGTTTCTATACCTGTCATTACCATTTCTATACTGCTGAGAACCTTTATTATATTGGTTTTGAGGTCTCCGAGCAAAAGATTTACCTCTATACTGATTACCTTTGTGAAAATGTCTAAAATTACAGGGAGTAGTATACCGTGGAGTATCAGGTTGTCTCCAGTACTGCGAAGAAGAATCACCCTGAAATTGATCGCTATGATTCTGAGCATAATTACGGTTACTCTTCTTATTAAAATTTTGTTGGCTACCCTGAAATTTACGCATGAAATTTGGGCCATAAGGTGCTGCCGAAGCAACTGGCAGACCTTCTTTTACTTTACAGTTGCTAATGGTTACGTGAGGATGCGCAGTGACATACTGGCAACAGTATTCTTCCATTTCTTTTATGTTTTTAGGCTTACGCTCATGAAGAAAAGAAAGAAAAGATTCGTTGACAGAAGACATAACCTTGTCTCTAAGTAGTAAGTCCATAAGAGCTTCATATGTATTTTCTGTCTTAGACAGCTCAACCCATCGTGAAAAAGTAAGACGTATCCTTGAGATGAATTCAGAGAATTCCACTCCAGTGTCTGGCAACATATTTTATAATTGAAGTCGATAGCCGTCTTCGTTAAGTTGGTATTTCTTTAACAAGACCGCTCTGACAACCTCATAGTTGTTCTTGTCAGGCACAACATAGTCAAAGCATCACCTCTAAGTATCTTTGACAGGTGATAAACATATAGTGTTTTATCTATGTTATGCACCTTACATGCACTATCAAATCTGTCTAAATAAAATGTTATGTCATCATTGGAGGCATTAAATGCTGGTAGATTAAGCTTGAAATTATTAGCATTAGTCTTATCTGACACCTTATCTGCATTACTAGCATTACGAGTATTCAACAATTTCATCTTTTCTAACTCTAAAGCTAAGAGTTTTTCTTCATGCTCCATTTTTGCTTTTCTCTCATCAGCCTCTCTTTGTAACCTTCTTTCTTCAGCCTCTCTTTGTAACTTTTTCTCTTCAGCCTCAGCCTCTCTTTGTAACCTTTTCTCTTCAGCCTCAGCCTGAAGTCTCTTATTTTCAGTCTCTATTTCTAGTCTTTTATTTTCAGCATCTTTTTCAAGTCTTTTCTCTTCAGATTTTGCTTCTGCTTCTCTTTTTTGTTTTTCCATTTCCATTTGGAATCTCTTTTCCTCCACCTGCATCAGCAGTTTTAAATTCTCAGCATCTATTTTCTTTTGTTCAGTTTGTTCTTTCATTTTCTTTTCTTCCGACTTCAATGCCTTAGCATATTGAACAGTCGCAAATTCTTCTAATTTATCACCAGTCTTTCCAAGGGATTTACCCTGCTCAATAAAGTACTCAAATGTAGACATGTTGTCTAAAATATGAGTCCAAAACCTGAAATAATTAATTATCTTATTTCAACCTTAATAGTACTACTTACTTAGTCGTTCCCCTTCTACCGTGAGGTGTAGAGGTTTGGAAGAGAGAGCGCCAGACTATCCTATCGGCTGTCTTCCTCCTGGCCTGGTTCCATTCTAGTCCTCGATCCTTCAAAGATTGTCTAATGTTGTCCTCCCAGCGGACTCTGGGTCGTCCTCGGGGTCTGGATCCTTGGCTCTTTGTTTCCCATGCTTGTCGTGGTATCCGATTTTCTCCCATTCTGCAGACATGGCCAAACCATCTTAATTGGGACTGTTCTACTTGGGTCTGCAGGGGGTAGGATTTTAGGCCTTGACGTATCGTCTGGTTGCGTACCATGTCTCTTCTTGTTACTTCAACCACCTTCCTCAGATACCTCATTTCTGAGGTTTGGATCTGGCTTTTATGGGTTGTAGTCATTGTCCATGACTCGCATCCGTATGTCAAGACTGGGACATAGGTGGAGCGGTATACAGCCATCTTCGTTTTCTTACCAACCTCTCTCTTGCTGAGGAATCCTCGATTTATGGCCTGAAAAAGTCTCACAGCTGCTGCTTTTCGAGTGGCCAACTCTTCTTTAATGCCTCCCTTTCGGTCTATAATAGCTCCGAGGTATTTAAAGTAGTCGACCTGCTCCAGGACCTGTTCTCCCAGCTTAATCTGATGTTTTCTTTCTTCTCGTGATATCACCATGGATTTTGTTTTAGAGCTGCTTATGACCATCCCTCTCTTCTCCAGCTCTTCCTTCCAGACTTGCAGGTTGGACTGGAGATGTGCCTCTGATTTAGCAATCAGGGCAACATCATCAGCAAATGCCAGCTCCGAAATATAGACCTGTGCTCATAACTTTAGGAACCACAGTACCCCACAAGAAGGTTGTACTTTCTTGTTCTGAAAACTAATTTATAATGCCTTGATGACATCGTCCATAAGGAGTATGAAGAGGTAAGGTGATAGGATATCACCTTGTCTTACACCAGTGGTGGTCCTGAACTCTTCCGACTTATGGTTTGCTGTCGTCACATAATTTCTGCAAGACTTGTAGAAGCTCTGTATAGCATGAATCAGAGGTGCTGGAATATTCTTCCTTGCCAAACAGTCCCAAAGTTTGCTCCAGGGGACCCTGTCAAACGCCTTTTCCAGATCTATGAAACAAAGATGCATCTCACTCTTATACTCAAGGGCCTTTTCACTCAGCTGTCTGAGTGTGAAGATTAGGTCTTGAGTACTTCGGTTTGCTCGGAATCCGCACTGGACCTCATCCAATTGTGGCTCAGCTAGGCGTCGGAGTCTCTGCTCTAGGATTCTAGAGTAGATTTTACCAGGGACACTGAGAAGGGATATGCCTCATGGTTTCCACACTGTCGATTGTCACCCTTTTTGAAAATTGGTGTTATGATGGCAATCTCCCAATCCTTTGGTATTGTCTTGTTGTACCACGCTGCGTGTAAAACCCTTAAGAGTAATAGGTCGCCTGATGCTCCCATGAACTTAACCATTTCTGGTGTTATACCATCATGCCCTGCTGCTTTGCCCATCTTGATTTTCTCCAGTGCTGCCTTCAGTTCTTCCATCTTTATGTCATCTTCACCATCATTGGTTTTCTCTTCTGTGCTAGTGTTTATCAAATTTAAACATGACCTATTTCACCATGCTCACCATGGTGAGTTCTGAGAAAATTCTTTCCATCTTCCCATTACTTCCTTCGGGGCAGTCACTATTTGCCTTGCTTGGCTTTATAAATTTGAGAGGGCATTGACTATTTTCGTTCCATGTTCTTTTCAGGGTCTTTTATAGGAACCCAACTATTAAATTTTATGGGGCTCTGGTTTTCTTGTGCAGCTTTTTCTAGCTTTTCTCCAAATTCTTCCCAGGACTTCTGTTTTGCTGCTAGCACTTTGTTCTTTGCTTCTGTTCTGAGTGTCACATATTCTCTATATTTTTCCATTTATCCTGTTGTGTTTTTAGCTCCTAAGTATTGTTTCCATGCCATTTTCTTCTCTCTTATTTTCTCTTTGACTTCCTCTGTCCACCAAGGTGTCCTCTTTCTCTGGTTCCCAAGTCGGACTTCACCGCATGCTTCTGCAGCAGCTGTCTTTATGATATCCTTGAATTTAATCCAGAGGGTTTCCAAGTCATGAGGTCGTTCTTCTGTGTTGCTCACCGCTGCAGCAATAAGCCCCTGATATCTGGTCTTAATTTCTGGCTCTCTCAGCTTGTAGGTCCTAACTTAGTGTCATTAATGACCTGGAATCGTTTAAATATAGGTCAGCTTGCGTATCTCAAGGTTTTTCTTAGGTTGAGTACACGTTTTATCGTAGAAAGCGTGTATGCTGCAGTAGGCTTTTGATTGATAAAACTTTCAGTTGTTCTTTTGATTGTTAGCAGGTAGTGATCACTTCCAATCTCTGGCCCCCTCCAGACTCTAGCATCTCGGACATATTTGAATGAGCTTCACAAGACTTAATAAAGTACTTGTATAATCCCAATGTTTAACCCAATCTCTGTGGGAAACAAGTCTTTGACACCAAACTTGTATTATCAAATGTATAATAATATCACAAGTCACTTTTTACTCATCAGGGCACTACACAAATCAGTGCATAACCATCAGTTATTTATCATAACTGCACTACAATAGTGCATAAGCAAAAAACCACCAGTTAGTTATGATAAGTGCACTATATAAACAGTAGTGAAAGCTAATTACTCAAGAACTATGTAAACAAAAACAAAGAACAAAGACAATGTAAACAATAACAAAGATCAAAGACAATGTAAACAATAACAGAGATCAAAGTCAATGTAAACAATAACAAAGATCAAAGTCAATACGAAAACATTCGCAAAAGTCAAAGAAATAAACAGCAGAACTAAAGAAAATATCACAATAGATGTGTTGACAAATGCGAAAAAGTAAACAAACAAATGACGTCACAATGTATAAACAAAAATTGTGTAAAGAACTGAATAATAGACAAGAGGAGACCTACAAATACAAACAAATCAAAACAAAACTAAAGAATGCGAAAAATAACGATAACAACACTAACACATGTCATCACAACTAATAGAAATAGCAACAAAAGTCGCTTAGCAAATTTCACTATAGGAAATTTGCATACCCTACAAAACACTCTCAATAGAAAACCTCTGTCACGTTGTATGATCTATAGGAGTCACCACCCATTCAGACTCGCTGAAATATAAACATATAAGTATACAAATACAAATAACATATAACATGTAAACATGTAAACAAATAGCAAAAAGTGTGCGAAAGAATTCAGAAGGCTCAGCTAGAACATAAGGGCACAGTTCACAAACAAACAGGCCAATTAACTTCTATATGTCCCAAACGTCAACACGGTGCAGAACAGGATGTGATCAGCATTCTTAGGATAAACGATCCAACGTTGATCGCCATCTGCTCCCATGTACAGCCATGACGCAGGAAAAAGAGCTTCTGATACTGGAAATAAGTTTCGGAACTTGACCTTCTAGATTGAAAGAAATCGATTCAAACGGCACTTGACCTTCTAGATGTAGACAAATCGATTCAAACGGCACTTGTCCTTCTAGATGTAGACAAACTTCGATAAACTGCCGAGCAGCGCCGGGTACTTTCAAAATATTTCTTGAAGGAAGTGAGTTGAAACTGCAATGTTGTATGATGAAGTATGTTGTCTGGGTTTGCTGATTCCCTTGACTGCTGGTACCAGAATTAAACCAACATCTGGCCACCATAAAATGATAAGGGTGAATTTAGGGCTTGCTCCTCTTTGGTGATAAGGCCGCTATCGTGTTGCTTCATAAATGATAATGGCAGAACTGACCACCATGGACGATATAAGTATAAGTCCAATTTCGTAGAAAAATCTTTAGCCCCGTCACAGTACCACCCCTATCGACACCAGGTATTATAGTTCAAGATGTAGGGTGTCCTATCTGGTTTTTGTGTTGTTGTTGTTGCTGTGTATAGTAGTGATGTAGTTCACAGAGTTACAGCACATAGGGTACGACATGTGAAGTCATAAATGGGTAAACTGCTCTTGACGTTTTTCATCATTTATTTTGACGCCACAGGTACAGGTACGTACATCCAGTTCACAATAGGCAAAGTCATGACATTCACGAATATCAGCATACATAGTTCATCAATGCATTTGGCATATTCTAAAGATGATAATATGGCGCCAAGAGATTATATTGTTGGCTCCAAATACAAAAGTACATCAAAAATCCTCCTACTGTTCAGATGTGCTAAATGAGTCAAATCATAAGTCGCACGAGGATGGCATTCCAGGAGCGCAGGTCAAACTGACCTTTACAGGCATTCCGAAGTCTAACCTTGACGTAGGCGTAATCGCTGACGCACAGCGACGTTCACAGAACATAAGACTGCCCTACGGGCTGAGTATGACCCGTGTACATATAGATCTCAGGTATGAAGATACCTAGGGCGTGACTTCTAATAGAAGAACCTTCTTTTCTGTGAAACATACGTGAGCAGAGATCGACCATTGTCAAACATAAGTTAAGTTACAGATTGGATGTAGATGAGGCATTACCTTCGTTCGAAAATCAACACAACAGAAAACATACGCCTCCAGGCGATTTGAATACTCAAGGGAAGGATCTTGTAAGCTAACTAACTCACAAAAAGGCTCCTAATTCCCTAACAAAATCACAGAGACGCCAAAACGCGTCTTCTCTGCTTCACAACTTTTCATCCTCTCCCAGACAAAAGAAACTTCCCGGACGCCTCGCGTCCGGACATGCGCAGAACGCATCTACTTGAATAGCTATCAAACAAGACGATCTAGGAACATTCCAGATAAAGATTTATACTAGATCAAGCCTTAAATGGACATGAACAGAGAACCTCAACACTGGTTTCAGACATTCCAACAACAGTTGACCGATACTACCAAATAAGGAGAATGGTCAAGCTTCGTTCAAAAAATATGGACCGAACGTGTCTCGTCACAGGAGGAGGTAACATCATATTAAATGATAATCTCAATTATCCAGAGTTATGTAGCTTTGACCGAAAAAAATTAAAGTGTACATTTCAGTCATTGTAATAATACAATGTCTTTAGCAAAAAAATGATCATACAATGACTTTATGAAAAATGATCATATAATGACTTTAGAAAAAATGATCTGTGACTTTAGAAAAAATGATCGTAACACACAGCAATAAAAATGTTAATGTCACAGCTATAAAAAGTTTATGTCACAGCAATAAAAAGGTTACTGTCACAGCAATAGAAACGTTATTGTCACAGCAATAAAAAGTTGATGTCACAGCAATAAAAACGTTAATGTCACATTAATAAACAGTTGATGTGTCAACGATAAAAAAATAAAAAAAATAATAAAATCAATAGCCAATCAACATCCTACTTCAGTTTGTCAAGGAGCATGTCTCTTTATCAAATACACGACAAGTCCCGTGCCATCCGCTCAAGACTTTTCAAAGTTTTCTTTATCCATTTAATTGTTACTTATCTGTCTCGAGACGTCTTCTGGTTGTGCTTTTCTGTCTCGAGACGTCTTCTGGTTGTGCTTTTCTGTCTCGAGACGTCTTCTGGTTGTGCTTTTCTGTCTTGAGACGTCCCCTGGTTGTGCTTTTCTGTCTTGAGACGTCTTCTGGTTGTGTTTTTGTCTTAAGACGTCTTCTGGTTGTGCTTTTCTGTCTTGAGATGTCTTCTGGTTGTGCTTTTCTGTCTTGAGATGTCTTCTGGTTATGCTTTTCTGTCTTGAGACGTCTTCTGGTTGTGCTTTTCTGTCTTGAGACGTCTTCTGGTTGTGCTTTTCTGTCTTGAGACATCCCCTGGTTGTGCTTTTCTGTCTTGATACGTCTTCTGGTTGTGTTTTCTGTCTTAAGACATCTTCTGGTTGTGTTTTCTGTCTTGAGACGTCTTCTGGTTGTGCTTGTCTGTCTTGAGATGTCTTCTGGTTGTGCTTTTCTGTCTTAAGACGTCTTCTGGTTGTGCTTTTCTGTCTTGAGACGTCTTCTGGTTGTGCTTTTCTGTCTTGAGACGTCTTCTGGTTGTGATTTTCTGTCTTGAGACGTCTTCTGGTTGTGCTTGTCGGTCTCCCTCTATCTGTCTTACTCTGGGTATTCCAGAACAAAGACAGACTTGTAATGTTATCACCTGGTGTCCTCATGTGTGTTCTATTCATTGCCAGCATCTTCTTCTCACCTCAAGTTTCACTGGCACCTGTCTTGTTCCTAGCATCAGGTCTACATTGGTGATCTAATTACGAGGAATACCAGATATTTCTACGTCACATGGACATCATGAACAAACTGGAAACATCGGATGTTGACAAGGATAAGTGTAAGAGGCGACACAGATAAGAAAGTAATAAATCATACCTGCTGCTTGCCAGTCGCAAAGAAATTTTAAAAAAAGGTGTTAATAATTTTTCCGACCTCGTCAATTCTTAGGAATGTAATACATAAGGTTAAACAAGGGCCGAAAAAAAAAAAACAGAAATGATAGAAATATAGAAAAATCATTAGAATCACAAATGAGACATTAACAATGAAAATTTTATAACAATAATATTTAACACAGGAAATAAAGTGTGATCAGTCTCGTGCTGTGAGGTTCAAGCACAGCCTGTGATAGGAACGGATGTAAGATGATAGGAAACTTTCTGCAGAGCGATACAACTGGAAGCAATCTGATCATCAGAAGCAGTCCCCCAGTCGAACAAGTGTTTGGGCCCTGTATACTCCTTTACAATTCTAAGGCGGGGGGGGGGGGGGCACCTGGGTCATGACTCCCAAGTTCCTCCGCCTCCTGTTGTCTTATGTAGAGAATGAACCCACTCCACCTTGGTTGCCGCTTTAAAATCCACAATTCTGCCAGCCGGAGGCAATTGTGAATGTAACCCTTATGTTGAAAACGAATTATTGTGCCACAGCACACCACGACTAGGGACAGACACTGACCCACCTGCGCAAAGCCAACGAGACTTGAAGCCACAGCACGCTAGCAACTGAAATCTACCTGTGCCGACACCTCATATAATATTCGCCGCGTGTTGCCTGTAAGCCACCGTCCCTTCACCAATACAACGAAGAAATCAATGTATCGCGGACTTTGAAAAATGTCCACTTTCCGCTGTTTCCTGTAATGCAGGTGGGAATATAGTTTACTGTCCCGAGTTCCATAGCCCATTGCGGTTGTTCCACAGCTAGCATGATGCCTTTTCTGCAGTTTCACTAAGCCTCTTCAGTGTATATGTAATACTGTACCCGTTTTACATACTGGGTAAAGTTTATTTTATATTTTTATCTTTTCTCTTTTTCCTTTTAATATGTGTTTCAGAAGAGTCATAAAACGAGAATACTGGTTTGGTTCACCAGAGGTATAAATTCTCTTCGATAATTTACTGGACCCAGGTTTTTATTGATTCGGTTTCCTTGGACTTTGAGTGACATATAATGTAGTTCATTCATAACCCTCCACTCCCAAAGGAGCATAGGCCTTCAACAAACACATGCCAAGTCCTCCTGTCACGTGCCATCATCTCAAGTTCTTTCCATGTTGTTGCGTGCATATTTTGACGCACATATTACAAATATACGATATGGCTATTTAACATAGAAAATATATATTTGCATTCATTTGAGTATGAAAATGCTTCCTCGGGGAAAGCTAGATAATTCATGATTGATTTACACGTTTGATTATATGGGTGATCGTTCTTGATATTGATTCGGCGCATGGATATTGAATTCATGTCCGCTATTATTTGTTCGGGCCAGAAAATAGATTAATTTTGCTTGTTATGTTTATGGCCTAAATTCATATGTATTACATATTATTAATGCAAGTAGATTCAGTCCTATATTGCATATTTTGTATGGGTAGGCAGGACTATATTCTTTGCCGCTCTAGCGGAGGTAGGGGTTGTCTTAACGAGTCGTGATGAGTTCCGAGAGTGCCGCCTATAATGGTGGTCACGATTCTCCAGGGCTGGTCCTTTTCTAGAGTGAAAAATGATTTAGGAAGTGATTTCTTCAGTAGGAGATTGTGTCTCTACAAGAGTATTGCGTTAGAGACTCTCCTCAGGTACTATATTATGTGCTATTCGGACTCAAGGTAAATCCAGACCCTTTTGATGATCTCCTTATGGTTAGACCTAGATGAAGCAACGTGTTTTCGTGCATCGCTGGTCATGTAACTAGATATTGTTATAGATGACAGGTTCCATCAGCGCTTAGATCTTCATGAAGTAACCTTCTGACTAAGGGACTGTATGGTAACTTTAAGAAAATTATACTTATTCAAGTTTGGAATCAACTTTGGCTGATGATTATTCTTCTGCTGGGCAAGTGAGCGAAAGCTCAGGGAAGGAGGCCATCTTTGTATTTCTGTCATCATTTTTTGATCACTGTCCAGAGAACGGGTCGTGCATCTTACTATTCGGACAGTGGCTTGGAGATCTCATTTATATGATAACCCTTATCGTGTTTTTCACAGTATGATATAAACATTGCACATATCTCAGCTTAAGAACTTAGCCATGCAAGAAAGGTTGGGCCAATGAACTTTGTATGTTTACCGATCCTCATTGACGCGTTCAGTCAGTAGAGGATACGGCGATTAGTTACCAGAACTGTGAATGCTACCGTGGGTTGAATGATATGTCACTACTACATGAATGCATCATCCACGATTCAAATAACCAATGAATTTATGTCAACCTGTGTCCATGACTGTATCCATGCTGTCCAGTTTGCGTGCCTTCATTAAACTATTGAAATGTCAGAGGCAGTTCAAGTCGTCATTGCATTACATGAGAGTGTGTGAGAGTTATTATCAAGTGGTCTGTTACATCGAACTACTACACCATTCGCGTTACTTGACACTCCCACTCAATGTCTACATGACAGGTTCATTCGATGATGCAGAGGTAACCGAAGAAGAGTTTCTTCAGTAATGAACAGTGGCCAGACATATAACATCTCTGTCAGTCTACAGTGGTGAACCAGATTCCTGGGGTTATGATAACCAGACCATCCCTGACGCCACATACGACACGCATGAACACCAGTGTACAAGTTACAACGGGGCAGTCGATGTCAGCTTGACCTGTATTACCGATCGGATGCTGTATCTAGGTCAGCGCTTGTTGACAATTTTTCGCTGTACAGACGGTATTACACAGGACATTTGTATCAAGTGTAGAAAATATCTGGAGCAGTACTGTTGACATTTCTCAATTTCAGAACAGAAGAAAGAAGTGATTGTTAATCCTAATCAGAACAATTACAGTGTTGTTGAACATAAGGTGCATAAATTTCTTCGTTGGATCTTCATATGCTCAAAAAAATTGAACAGTGTAATAGTTAGAAAACAAATCTATTACTCAATAAAGTGGTAGTTTAATTTATCAAAACTGAGCATACAGTACAATACATTGCAACTGCAACACATTTCATTATATAATGTACACATTTATGATTTATATGTATTTATGTTTATATATTATTGGTTGTGTGTTAAGTTAGTTTGTATTTTGCGGGTTGTATTTAGGTTCGGCGGTGTCCTTACAACAGAATATCCCACGTCATAGAGGGTCCGTTGTGGGCGTTTTCTTTAGGTGCAATTCCCTTAATTGGAAATTTGCTTGCAACAACTAGTTGCTATTTGTGTTAGCTGTGAAGACTGTAATTATTGTTATTTTTGTAATATTTCTTTGTTCTTTAGTTTTGTTTGATTTGTTTGTAATTTGTTGGTCTACCCTTTCTATCTTTCAGTTCTATTCATAATTTATATTCATATACTGTGACGTCATTTGTGTTATTATTCCTTGCAGACTCAGTTATTATTTTCATTGATTTCCCTATTTAATTTAATTTGATTTCTGCAAATGTTTTCAGATTGTCTTTTCTTGTTTGTCCTTGTTAATGTCTTTGGTTGACAAATAATATATAAGGTATATTTGAATATATTTATATTATAGTACAGAGCAGTACTTAATTACTACCATTCGTGTACGAGGAATTATAAAGTAGTTGGGGTAGAAAATATTATTTTCCACAGGTACTCAAGTGATCATTGATTACATTAAGGAAGTATACAAGCCTTTGTAAGGCTTGTCTCCCACAGTGTTTGGGATATACAGATATTGTTTTCCACAGGTACTCAAGTATCCATACAAGTTTTTCACTAAGACTAAGTCTATGGTATAGACTTGTCTCCCATTAAAGTGGGATAGAGTAATTTATTTACTTTTTCAGGTTTCTAATTTATTAAGACAAGATGTCTACATTAGATTACTTTATTGCACAAGGGAAATCCCTTGATAAGACTGGTAAAGATTTAGAAGAATGGGTTGTTGCTCAGTATGACAAAGCATTAGCTGCTGAAGAGAAAAAAACTGCTGCAGAAGAGAGAAAAGCTCTGGCTGAAGAGAAAAGATTAGAAAGAGAAGCTGCTGCTGAAGAGAGAAAAGCTCTGGCTGAAGAGAAAAGATTAGAAAAAGAAGCTGATGCTGCTGCTGAACAAAAGAAATTGCAGATGCAAGTAGAAGAAAGGAGATTTGTGGCAGAACAGAAAAAATTAGAAGCTGCTGCTGCTGCTGAACAGAAAAAATTAGAAGCTGCTGCTGCTGCTGAACAGAAAAGATTAGATAGAGAAGCTGAAGAGAGAAAAGCAATAAGAGAACATGAATTTGAGTTAGAGAAATTAAGATTGACAAGTATGACTAATGTTAATCAGGCATCTAGTGGTAATGGTAAACCCTTTGTTTACAAGGTCAAGGTACCAGCGTTCAACTCTGCCAGTGACGATATAACATTCTGGCTTGAGAGGTTTGAACGTGCTTGTCGAGCTCATAATGTAAATAAATCACAGTATGTGAATCAGTTGTCTGAAAATCTAAAAGGTGATTCTTTGAATAAGTTATGGTTGGTTGAAGAGGCCGACAAGGATAACTATGATGTTATCAGGTCAGCCTTGATAAAGAAGTATCAGTTGTCGGAGGAAGGTTACCGTCTTTTGTTTAAAACAATGAGACCTGAGACAGGTGTAGAATTCTCAGATTTCATTGCCAATGCACGACTTACACTTTCACGATGGATTGAATTATCCAAAATAGAGAAAACATTTGATGCTCTTACGGATTTATTGCTAAGAGACAAGGTCATGTCTTCGGTAAATAAACCATTCCTAGAGTTTTTACATGAACGTAAACCTGGTACATTAAAGCAAATGAAAGAATATTGTGACCAATATGCCACGGCACACCCTGACATGATTCTAAGTAACACTAGCATTAAAGATGGTATGCCAGTTGCTTCAGCAACAGAATATAATCATAATTACTCACACAAATTCCAAGGAGCTCAAAATACATTTGATAAAAAGGTTAATTGGAATAAATATCAAAACCAAGGTAACCACTCAAATCAGGGTTCTTCTTCGAAGAACTGGAATCGGGCTGAAAGTCCTCGATACGCGAGGGGTGCCCATAATTTTAGAAATTTCCGAAAAAGGAGTAACCATAGGAACTACCCAAGTTCTTCATGGAAACAACAAAATCAACATTACAGGGATACTCATTATAATGAGCATGATGATTATGATCATGAATATTGTGATTCAAACCCAAATAGGGGTTATAACAGAGGTAATAATAATTACAGAGGCAATTATAACCGAGGTAGATCACAACACAAAAGACAGGGTAAATCTCATTACCAGGCTAACTCTGCACAACAAGAGTTCCATGAGTCCGGTAGTCAGAATAATGATAAAAAAGACTCTAATAATGTAGGATGTTCTGCTTTCGATTTTGACAAAGCATTTCAGTGTTCCCAATGCAAAACATTATTCGAGCCAACCACAGTTTCGACTTTAAGCTGTGGTCATCCTCTTCCTGCTCTTCCTGCGTCAGTCGCGCATGATGGAAGAGGTGCTCTTGTCTTGAATAGAGGTCTAGTAGAAGGTACTCCGGTCTCAATTCTTTTCGATTCCGGGTGCACAACCATTGGAGTGAGGCAGTCACTCATAGATCCTTCTCGAGCCACTGGCAAAATAATCAAATGCATAACATTTGGTGGCACATTGGAGAAGTACTCCACTGCCATTATCAACATTTCTACTCCCTTCTTTACAGGAGATGTGCACGCATGTCTTCTGCCGAATCCGATCGCTGATCTTATCGTCGGTCGCATTCATGGTGCGAAAGAATGCACTCCGCAACAAATTGCCGATTGGGAAAGGGATAATATGCATACTGCAAATGCTGTAGTAACTAGAGCACAAGCTCTAAACATGCCGCAATCTTCGCCTTCTGGAGATAATAATGACCAGAACCAAGGTGATCTCTTGGAGATTTCGCATGTTTCCTTTATAAAACAGCAGGAAGATGATCCTACTCTAAAGAAATTCTTTACTCTAGCAAAAGAAGGTGATCCGAATAAGGACACGAATCGTAAATCTTGGATTACGATGAGGAATGGCGTACTTGTACGTATGGTACAAGACTCCGCTAAATCCATTCATTCTCAAATTCTTGTGCCCAAAAATATGAGAGTTAAAATCTTACAGCACGCTCATGATTCTCATTGTGCTGGACATATGGGTTTTTCCGTACTAAATCTAGAGTTCTTACATCTTTCTTTTGGCCTGCTGTGAATAAGGACATACGAATCTATTGTCGATCTTGTAAAGTATGTCAAGAGGTTAAATCCAGAGGTCCACGCCATGCTGCACCTATTCAGGCTGCAGACATTCCCATTCGACCATTTCAAAAAATGGCGATAGACATCATTGGTCCATTTAAGATAAAGTCTGCTAGAGGACACCAATTTATTTTGACGTGTGTTGATATGTGCACACGTTGGCCAGAGGCTGTTCCTCTAAAGAGCATAACTACTGCTGATATTGCAGATGCACTTTGGTTAATATTTTCTCGTCTGGGATTTCCAGCAGAAATATTATCAGACCATGGTACCCAACTCATATCGGATACCATGTCTCAAGTGATGTCGACTCTAAAGATAGAGAGATCTCTGAGTAGTATTTATCATCCTATGTCAATGGGATGGTAGAACGGATAAATAGAACTCTGAAGAACCTACTAGGTAAGATAACTGAAGATCATTCTCAGGATTGGGACAAGGTTTTACCCGCGGCTCTCTTTGCATATAGAGAGGTCGCCAACGAACATACAGGATTTTCGCCTTTTGAACTTGTCTTTGGCGCGAAACCGCGAGGTCCTATGTCCTTACTTCATGATCTTATAACTGCTGATAATATTGTCGATGACACAAAATCCTCTTACGAATATGTCATTGCACTTAGACATAAGATTATCGAAGCATGCAAATTGGCAACCGCTTCTTCGGAATTTGCAAAACAAAAGGCAAGGGAATTTGCCAATAAAAAGAGATGCTTGCGACAACTTTGTCCAGGTGACAAAGCATTTGTCTTGCTACCTTGTAGGGAAAACAGACTTCTTATTTCTTGGAAAGGTCCGTACGATATAATATCAAAAGTTTCCGATGTTGACTATATCGTCGATATTGACGGGAAGCGTAAAACCTTCCACATCAACATGCTCACAGAATTTCATGAACGTACGGATTATTTACAACCTGTTTTCCAGGTAACGGACGATTTCCTAGTCCAACAGGGACATTACTCATCACTGTCAGTAATACAGGATGAGGAAACGAGTTTCTCAGATGTAAATCTACCTTTTCCATTGATTCCGCTTCACTCTAATGAATCATGGAAAGATGTTGCGATTTCTCCCGAATTATCTCCAGGAGAGCAGAAACAAGTTTCTACTATGTTAGAACAATTTCAGGATGTCCTTACTGACATTCCTGGTCAAACTGATGTCATTCAACATGACATTATTCTTACTGACCATACACCTATAAGAGTCAGACCGTATCCTATCCCGATACATTTTCAAGCACAGGTAGAGAAAGAGTTGGATGAGATGATAGAGTTAAAAATTATTGAACCATCCACATCAGCATATTCTTCGCCGATGGTTATTGTACGAAAAAAAGACAATAACCTACGTCTCTGCGTTGATTATCGCAAATTGAACCAAGTGACGAAATTTGATGCTGAACCTATGCCTTTACTAGAAGAGCTACTTACTAGACTATCGAATTCCCATTTCTTTACTAAACTCGATTTGTCTAAAGGATATTGGCAAGTTCCACTATCCGAACACGCCAAACCGTTTACTGCTTTTTCGACGCCTAGGGGTCTATTCCAATGGAATTTCATGCCTTTCGGCCTAATGAACGCCCCTGCAACATTCGTACGCATGATGCGTCGAATCCTATCTCATCGCTCAGATGTCATTGCATATCTTGATGACATCTGTCTTTTCAGTGATACCTGGGAAGATCACTATAACAGTTTAAACGAACTATTGTCTATCTTACGCGAGCATAACCTAACAGCGAAACCATCTAAAGCTTGTATTGGTTTTAGCGAAATATCTTTCTTAGGTCACCGTGTTGGTCATGGGTTCCTAAAAACAGAAGACCATAATACAAGTAAGATACTTAACATTTCTATTCCTAAGACTAAAAAGCAAGTGCGAAGTCTCTTAGGTCTAATACAATTTTATGGACGATTCATTCCGAATCTGTCCTCCATTATGTCACCTCTTTCTTCCTTGCTAAAGAAAGGGTCTCCTAATGTAGTCCATTGGACTCAAGAATGTCAATCCTCTTTGGATAGGGTTAAAACTATGTTTTCTACTTCACCTATCTTGGTATTACCTACTAAGGATAAGACATTTTTTCTTCGTAGTGACGCTTCATCCACAGGGATTGGAGCAGCACTAATGCAAGAGTACTCTGGAACTCTGCATCCTGTGATGTATATTTCTCGAAAATTAAATGCCGCAGAGAAGAATTACTCGGTCCTAGACCGTGAATTATTGGCTATGGTTTGGTCAATCCTTAAACTGCAAAGATTTCTTCTGGGCGCACATTTCATTGTGGAAACTGACCAGAAAGCTCTTACGGTTATTCAGAGTAAAAATCTGAAGAGCGCGAGATCAACGCGATACGCGATTGCTCTACAGCCATTTCATTTTTCAGTGCGAGCTATCCGTGGGTCAGAAAATGTGATGGCAGATATTTTGTCTAGATGCCCACATGATTCATAACTGTTAAATTATATACCTAACTTTGCTACAGTTGTTCCTATGTTGAAATGTGTACACATATGGAATGTATCATATATTGATTGTAACACTACTTAGCGGTTCCTTGATGTTTATTCACCGCTGATCTTTCAATGTTTTTTCGTCTTTGATGATCATGATGTTAAGATATCTAAGATGAAATTTATGTATAAACTAATGTAGAAGATTGGCATTGCCAATATGGTAGTATACGTTGGTGACACCTCTCTGGAAATATTTATACTTAAGAGAAATACTTTCTCTAAGTTCATGAAATATATTCTCAATGCTTATCATCTGCGCATTGTTATTGATGCGTTGTGAGCCTATTGTATGCTGCTCCTAGATGTATTTTTCTTAAAAAAAGTACCATTTTTTTTCCCGAGGGGTGTGGTAATCTGTTGCGTGCATATTTTGACGCACATATTACAAATATACGATATGGCTATTTAACATAGAAAATATATATTTGCATTCATTTGTGTATGAAAATGCTTCCTCGGGGAAAGCTAGATAATTCATGATTGATTTACACGTTTGATGTATGGGTGTGCCGCTCTCTCTACAAGAGTATTGCGTTAGAGACTCTCCTCAGGTACTATATTATGTGCTATTCGGACTCAAGGTAAATCCAGACCCTTTTGATGATCTCCTTATGGTTAGACCTAGATGAAGCAACGTGTTTTCGTGCATCGCTGGTCATGTAACTAGATATTGTTATAGATGACAGGTTCCATCAGCGCTTAGATCTTCATGAAGTAACCTTCTGACTAAGGGACTGTATGGTAACTTTAAGAAAATTATACTTATTCAAGTTTGGAATCAACTTTGGCTGATGATTATTCTTCTGCTGGGCAAGTGAGCGAAAGCTCAGGGAAGGAGGACATCTTTGTATTTCTGTCATCATTTTTTGATCACTGTCCAGAGAACGGGTCGTGCATCTTACTATTCGGACAGTGGCTTGGAGATCTCATTTATATGATAACCCTTATCGTGTTTTTCACAGTATGATATAAACATTGCACATATCTCAGCTTAAGAACTTAGCCATGCAAGAAAGGTTGTGCCAATGAACTTTGTATGTTTACCGATCCTCATTGACGCGTTCAGTCAGTAGAGGATACGGCGATTAGTTACCAGAACTGTGAATGCTACCGTGGGTTGAATGATATGTCACTACTACATGAATGCATCATCCACGATTCAAATAACCAATGAATTTATGTCAACCTGTGTCCATGACTGTATCCATGCTGTCCAGTTTGCGTGCCTTCATTAAACTATTGAAATGTCAGAGGCAGTTCAAGTCGTCATTGCATTACATGAGAGTGTGTGAGAGTTATTATCAAGTGGTCTGTTACATCGAACTACTACACCATTCGCGTTACTTGACACTCCCACTCAATGTCTACATGACAGGTTCATTCGATGATGCAGAGGTAACCGAAGAAGACTTTCTTCAGTAATGAACAGTGGCCAGACATATAACATCTCTGACAGTCTGCACATGTTCTCCTCATCATTTTCACCTTTGTTTCCAACTCTCTTCTCCATGTACTTCTCGGTCTTCGTCTGCCTCTCTTGCCCTGGGGGTTCCAGAACAAGGACTGCCTTGTAATGCTATCAACAGGTTTCCTCAGTGTGTGTTCTATCCATCGCCATCGTCTTCTTCTCATCTCTTGTTCCACTGGCACTTGTCTAGTTCTTGTCATCAGTTCCACGTTGGTAACCTTGTCATACCATTTTAATCCCTCTATTCTACGCAAGCACACATTTATGAAAGTCTGTAGCTTTTTGGTTGTTGTCTTTGTTGTTGTCCATGTCTCAGAGCCATACAATAGGACTGACTTCACATTTGAGATGAAGATTCTTATTTTCGTGTTGGATCCTATTTCTCTTGATCTCCATATATTTCCCAATGCAATGAAAGCTCCTCTTGCCTTTTGTATTCTTATTTTGATATCGTTGTCTGTCCCTCCAACTTTGTCTATATTACTGCCAAGATATGTGTAGGATTCTACATCGTGTATTGGTGTTTCTTCAAGTTCAACCCTGTTATCACTACCTGCATTTATTCGCATTATTTTTGTCTTTTCCCTGTGTATTTTCAGACCCAATTGCTGTGACCTCTCATCGAGATATAATGTAGTACTGTTCATTAAAAATGACCCAACTGAATGCAGAACGTTTAATAAAATTCAACGATCCAATGATGTCCGAAATAATCCATGATAGAAATTCCAACGATAACTTTATTTTATAAGTCTTCAATTTACACAGTTGATTTCATCATATAATTATAATGTCGGTTGCAGATTAAAATGTCCTACTCTATTATATTACGTTGGAAACTGGTACCAAAGAGTATTTGGTATTATCCCAGTTTCGTATGTATCTGTTATGTAGTGCAAACTAAGAAGCTGGTGTATTTTGAACGATGGGAGAGTGGAAGACAATTAGGGAGCTAATCTCCAAAATAATATTTTCAAAAACCTAAATCTAACAATGTTCGTTCTTAAACACAAATGACTGTTTGTCATTGTCGTATATATCAAATCGAACGAATCCATCTAAAAATGTTCAACCTACACAAATGACTACTTCTCATTGTCGTATATATCAAATCGAACGAATCCCTACTATTTCTGCATCAAAGCAAGAATACACTGTCCGATGTCAGGGGTGTGACAGGAGCACCAGTTTTGCCCTCTAAGTATGTACCCGTTTTACATACTGGGTAAAGTTTATTTTATATTTTTATCTTTTCTCTTTTTCCTTTTAATATGTGTTTCTGAAGAGTCATAAAACGAGAATTCTGGTTTGGTTCACCAGAGGTAGAAATTCTCTTCGATATTTTACGGGACCCAGGTTTTTATTGATTCGGTTTCCTTGGACTTTGTGTGACATATAATGTAGTACTCTTTCATCAGAAATCATCCAAACTGAATGTAGAACTTTAAATAAAATTCAACGGTCCAAATGATGTCCGAAATAATCCATGATAGAAATTCCAACAATAACTTTATTTTACAAGTCCTCAATTTACACAGAAGATTTGATCATATAATTATTATGTCGGTGGCAGATTAAAATGTCCTACTCTATTATATTACGTTGGAAACTGGTACCAAAGAGTATTTGGTATTATTCCAGTTTCGTATGTATCTGTTATGTAGTGCAAAGTGTCATCGTCAAAACCAACTAAGAAGCTGGTGTATTTTGAACGATGGGAGAGTGGAAGACAATTAGGGAGCTAATCTCCAAAATAATATGTTCCAAAAACCTATTCTAACAATGTTCGTTCTTAAACACAAATGACTGTTTGTCATTGTCGTATATCAAATCGAACGAATTCATACCATTTCTGCATCAAAGCAAGAATACACTGTCCAATGTCAGGGGATAAACTAGCTTGAGTCTATCTGAGTCTACTTCAACATCGGTCTGTCTCAAAATCACAACCATCTCGTTGCAAGGTCAGTAGCTAAAGACTACTAAACATTAGTCTTCATAACGGATGTCTTTTATTCCAATAGTCTATTGGCTAAAACCACTGGTTACAATTATTTGTGCACCATTTATGTATATGTCATCGTTAATAATAATAATAAATTCTTTAAGCACCAAACACGGCGCATAAGGCAGAAACCAGTGCTCTCCAGGTTGTTCGTTGTGACGCCACTCCTCTTAGCTCTTGCACATTGTTTAATTCTAACGTTCTTCCTTCTCTTATTATTGTTCTTCTGAGTGTTTCTTTTGGTCTTCCTTTTTTCCTCTTACCCTCAGGAACCCAAGTGAGTGCCTCCAATGGTATTCTGTTGTTTTGCATTCGTAGGACATGACCGATATATGACCATCGTCTTTTCCTTATATAGTTGGAGACATATTTCTGCCTAGAGTCTTTTCTTATTTGTCGATTAGTCTTGAATTCTTTCCAACTGATGTTCATGAGTTTTCTAAGACATTTGTTCTTGAATGTATTCAGCTTGTTCTCCAATGATTTTTTTATTTTCCAACTCTCACAGCCGTATGTTAACACTGAGATAACATTTGAATTAAACAGACGAAGCTTGGTATGTATATTCAATGATCGTAATTTCCAAATGTCATCGTTACTGCACTAGTAACGTTCACGTCATCTTGTCGTCATTTCCTATAACTGTCTTTGGTGTCTATGTTAAGTTTCTTTTGTTTTATAGGTTAATTATGAATTACGTCATCAGTCTCTGTTGTCTCTTATGTTAGGTAGAGTTGAGGGTATCTTTTATATAATGACGTCATCAATCCGTTCACATATGTCCCCATGCCATAAAAAGAGACATTTTCCGGTACTATCAGTCGGTCTATCTATGTAGCATCTCAATTTTAGAGTAATAACAATAATAATAATAAAAACACTTCATAACGTGCATGTATGGGGAACACTTAAGAACGAATGTCTGAAAACTCATCATCGGTTGAAGTATCACATAGAACAGTTCGTTAATGTGGCAAGGACCTCTTCACTTGGTTTAAATCCTGATGAAGGACGTGTAGTAAGGCAACATAAGTATCAACTGTTTGGCTTTACAACACGATAAAGAGCCGAAGGTCTCTTAAAGCTGGATCAGTTTCAGTAAGATCTTTGAGTGATGGGTAATAACGTAGTCGTGGAGTCAGATATCTCCCTCACGAACTCGAATCTAGTATGAAATTTGTCGTAGCTCCGCAAAGGTTTATGTAAAGGGGAAACGTTTCTGCCAAAATGCAAGTTACAGTTTGTCAGCTAATAATGACATGAGCTGAGATAAAAGCATGCCCTTATCCACGTGGGGTGAAACATTGCGAGAAACTTGAACTGTAGGTGTGAGATGTGAAGAATCATCAATAATCATGTCTACATCACACGAGAGGCGTGGGGAATTCGGTTTTCTTCTACGTTTTTTAGGTTTGACATATATTTGATCTTGCGAAAATTTCGGAAGCTTGGCTACTGTGACGGGTCGATGGTGGTGGTGTTGTAGTTGGTGTTGCGATTCCTTGGTTATGGTATTAATTATTGAATAGTAAAGTCACTCTTTAGACGTATCAATGTTGGTTATAAATGGTTAGCTCTGGGCATCAGAGCATCCCTTCGATGTTCTGATTTGCATAGTATATAATATTTAATTTCCCTGGTGGGAGAGTTATCGTGCTGACAAAAGGTAAACACCAACAGCTGTATAACCGAACCCGAAACGTAAATAAAGGATCAAGCCTTCTGCTTTGAGTCCACATGTATTGAGATTTCATACAAAAACGATAATCGACATTCACAAAGGTTTTCATGTACAATTCAGCATAACAATTGAATTCCAGATAATATCAATAAGTCTCCGTCCGTGTCAAAACAATGTGTCAGAAGAACATCGTGGCTATATACATGCGCTGTTGTAGTCGACAGCCAGAAATGAGCACATGAGTTCCTGACATCTACAATTTGAATCATAATCCGATTCTCCTTCCATTATTAGTTTAATTTAATTAATCTCATGCTTAGATTAATTTCCGAACTGACCTTGAAGTCTACATCGACTCATCTATATAATATAGGCTATATACTCAGCCTTATTTCCTTGGAAGAAATACAAGACACGACCTTCTTGCTTGACGGATAGCGTAACAAAGGCCCTGTAACCAAGTCACCCGGCGTGACCTTCCCAACGCGAATGCGTCATAATCTCCGCATATATTTCGCGTTCACTATACCGTAAAATATCGACATATTCTATAAATATTAATGACCCCTAAACGTTGCGCATGGGTAAATCCCAGCAGACGCCGTCATTTAAAATAACACCGTAACAGATTTCCTGTCAGACGGGGGCAAAAAAAAATCTATTAAAGAGATTTTTTTTTTTTTTTTGAATAATATTAATCAAATTATCAAAAATTTAACAAAACCCGACGTATGACCTACGATGTTCTATCTAGAACAGTGTCGCAGTCATGTCAGTAATATCTTATAATAAAATCAATGTCATATCATACATATACCTTATATTAAACAAGGAAATGTCGCTGTCACTAACTAATTAACTAATTAATTGTTGTATGTATAGACTAACTAATAATGTGAGGTGTTATTAAAATTATTCTAACTAACTAAAATTAAAATAATTAATTATAGTATGTACGTATGGTACTAGCTAATTAATATCTAATAGAAGAAAATGAGAAATAGTATAAGAGAGTAAAAGAAATAAAAATTGAGAAGTACGGACAATTGAAACCAAATATTAAAGTATACATTAAATTAGCATGCGTGTGAAAATGAAGTGTAAGGATAGATACCTAATTAAATTAACGCAATCAGCAGAAAAGAACAGAAAAAAAATTCATACTATATAATGTAATATCTATTACCTTAATAATTACACAAATTAAAAGATTTAATTGGTGTGACATTCTTTTGTTTCATCTTTTCTTAGTATATCTTATTTTTTTATTTCATCACACTTTGACTTTATTATATATTATATACTAATTTAATAACTAGAAAATTTAATAATATTGGACATGAAGATCCAATCGTAGTTACCTCCTGTTGAATTGTATGAAAGTTCATCAAGACACAAGGTTCATTATATCAAATTATGAAATGTAATGCTTGACTAGTCAGAAAATTTTCTTGAAATTGTAATATTCATTCAGAATCAGTAGGATGTCTGGACAACGTGTCGGCTATGACGTTTTCAGTTCCAGGTATCGACTGTATCTCGAACTCGTAGGGTTGCAATGTAATAGCAAATCGGGCAAGTTTCGCACTTTTATGGTTTGAGCGACGTAATGCTGCCACTGATTTTTGATCAGTCTGGATCAGGAAAGGAGATCCCAGTAAATACTTTTCCAACTTGGTAATTGCCCAGATTACGGAGAGCAATTCTCGGTCCACAGTGGAATATTTCGTCTCCGGAGGTTTCAGTTTGCGTGAGACATACAGTACAGGGTGGAGGACATCATCATGATATTGCAGTAGACAAGCCCCGAGTCCGTAATTACTCGCATCTGTACGTAGAACAAACTTTTTAGAAGCATCTGGTATTCTTAAAATAGGTAGGCATGAAAAAATTTTTAAGATAGTGCGGAAAGTTTTGTCACATTCGTCTGTCCAATTTATCCGTAAAGGCATGTTCTTCTTTAGTAACGATGACAGGACAGCCGTGATGGATGATAGGTGAGGTACAAATCTGCTACAGTATTGGATTAAACCTAACAGACTCCTAACCTGTTTCTTCGTTTGAGGAACAGATAAATTTAATATTTTAGAAACCGTACTGGGAATTGTTTGGATACGTCCCGATCCAATAATGTGACCCAGGAATGTTATCTCATTACACGCTATTTGAATTTTAGTTGGTTTAGCGGTTAAATGATTATCCCGCAATATTTCCAAGACTGATTTAAGACCCAAAAAATGTTCCTCAAATGATGAACTAAACAAACATATGTCGTCAATATAGGTAATTATATCTGATCTACCTGCTAACATTTTTCGCATCATGCGAATAAAGGTAGCTGGAGCATTCATTAGCCCAAAAGGCATCACGTTCCACTGGTAAAGACCTTGTGGAGTTGAGAATGCTGTGTAGTATTTGGCTCTTTCGGTTAGTGGAATCTGCCAATAACCTTTAGTTAAGTCAATTTTAGTGAAAAGTGTAGAATTGGATAGACGAGGAAGTAAATCGTCAAGGATAGGATGTGGTTCGCTATCCGGTACTGTCTGTGCATTAAGTTTCCTATAGTCAACACATAAACGTAGTTGTTGTCTTTTTTCCGGACAATGACTAAAGGAGAAGAAAATGGAGATGTACTAGTCTTAATAATACCTAATGATATTATCTGTTCGAGTTCCTGAGATGATTTACTTAGAAAATGTAGAGGTACAAAATACGGATGAACACGAATTGGTGTATCATCGTTCAGAATAATATCGTGACTAATTACAGATGTGCAACCCGGTACATCAGTTAACACATCTGGGAAAGATTGTAGAAGATCAGCAACGCGTTGATGCTGTTGCGGTGTAACCGTAGAAGAAATGGTCACATCACGCCAAGATTCAGTAGATTGGACAGTAAGTACAGGTAAAGGCATCTGCACTTCAGGAAAAGAAGATTCTTCCTCCTGTATAACAGATAGATTAGAATAATGACAAGTAGATACAGTATTGTCATCTAATTCATGAAAAATTGACTGTAAGTGTATAGGACGTGTATGAAATTGCTTGAGCATATTAATATGGAATATCTTTCTGTGTCCCTTGATATCTAAGACGTAATCAACGTCTGAAATTTTATCAGTAACCTTATAAGGACCAGTCCATGAGATCAATAACTTATTGTTATTGTGAGGGAGTAATACATAAGCCTCATCGCCTGGGAATAATTGGCGTAATCGTCTAGATCGATTTTGTATAGATCGAGCCTTAGCTTTTGCAGCCTCAGAAGAAGCTGTTGCGAATTGGCAAGACTCAATAATATTATTTCGAAGATTAATCACATACTCATAAGATGACTGGGTGTCCTGAGTCATCTCTGCATCAATTAATAGATCTTTTATCAGTCCCATAGGACCTCTCGGAGGGGCACCAAAAACTAACTCAAAGGGAGAGAAGCCAGTTTGTTCATGTGGCACCTCTCGGTAAGCAAATAGGACAGCTGGGAGTGCTCTGTCCCAGTCCTGAGGGTGTTTAACAGTAACCTTATGTAAAAGTTGCTTAAGCGTACGGTTAAGTCTTTCAACTGCACCGTTACTCATGGGATGATAAATACTACTCAAATTCCTATCAATGTTCCAGGTTTTCATTACCTCCTTCATGGTATCGGATATAAATTGCGACCCATGATCAGATAATAATTTTCTAGGAAACCCTATTCTAGAGAAAATTAGATGTAATGCATCAGCTACACCTGTGGTAGTGGTCGTCTTCAATGGAATGGCTTCTGGCCATCGTGTGCATAAATCAATGCACGTGAAAAATCAATGACAAAAAACACGTGTCTCTCGACTGGCACAAACCTATGTCCTCTCGCAGATGGTAGAAGTGGACCAATTATATCTATGGCCATCTTGTCAAAAGGTCGTACTGAGATATCGCAAGCCTGAATAGGCGCTGTGTGAAAAGCCCCACGTGCTTTCACTTCCTGGCACGTAGTACAAGAACGTACATACTGCGAAATATCACGTGACACTCCTGGCCAAAAGAATGAAGATAATACTCGAGATCGTGTTCGAGTATATCCCATATGTCCTGCACACTGCGAGTCATGCGCGTGTTGCAGAATGTACCGTCTAAAAGCAGCCGGTACCATCACTTGTTGTTTTACCAGTGATTTATCACTAAAACATCTAATTAGTATATCATTTTTCATAATAAACCAATGTTTGTTCTTATTACCTGAAGTTAAATTATCAACCTTACTAACTAGGTTAAAAAATTTATTTAGAGATTTGTCATTTTTTTGTTTGTTAGCAAATGATTCCCTGTCAATAGGTGAATTGACTTCAATATCCTCCTGTTTTTCTGCATCCATCTTATTATCATTGACACTCTCCATGAGCATAGTCTGAGCTCTAGTTGTCACGGCGTTTCCAGTGCATAGATTGTGTTTCTCCCATTCAATAATATCTTCTGGTGAACAATCCTTGCTGCCGTGTATGCGACCCACCATAAGGTCTGCTATTGGCTTTTTCAGCATGCATACCTTCACGTTACCTGTGAAAAAAGGTGTGTTAACATGGATAATAGCTGTGGGGTAAAACTCAATAGTTCCCCCAAAAGTCATGCAACGGACATATTCCCCCGTTGCACAGCTAGGATGTACTAGCGACTGTCGCACTCCAATGGTTGTGGACCCCGAGTCTCTCAATACAGAAACTACAGAACCGTTTACTATCCCTCTGTTAAAAATCAGAGAGCCTGTTCCATCATTGGCTGCAAGACCTACTTCTGGTGTAATGTGTCCGCAGTTTAGCACTGTCTCCTTTGCCTTCTGAAAAATAAGATTGCATTGTGGGCAACTATTTGCCACGTTATAATTTATAGCAAAGCATGCAGCAGATGAATTCATTGTATTATCGTTAGGTGGAACCTGAACCTTAGGGGTGATATCATTTGTAACTGCTGCCCCGGTATTATGGTTATAATGTGAAGATCCACGAGAATGAGAACGATTACGAGAATAATTATTTGAATTATCTCGTTGACGTCTATTATAATTGTTATCTCGATGTCTTGAGTGATAATTATCGCTATTCTTCCAATTGTTACCATTATTATATTGATATGACCGATTATAACTTGAGTTACGTGGATTACTGTTGTATCTTGATTGAGGTGAATAATTTCTGGTTTGTTGTCTTCCTCTATTAAAGTTATTGTTGAACTTATTCTGTCCCTTATGAACATTAATGTCATAGTCTCCTTTGAACCTACCTCTGTCCACACTGTGTGTTCTAGGTTTGTTATTATTATGATATGCCATATTGGAGGCTACAGGAAGTGGTTCTCTTATCAACGAGCCAGAAATATTAGCATTCGGATGTGCTGTGCAGTAATTTAAAGAAATTTTTTCTAAATCCTCAATAGTTTCTGGTTTTCTTTCTTGCAGATAAGCAAAGAATGGTGGGCTGACAGAAGACAACACTTTATCCCTCAATAACAAATCGACTAACTTGTCGTAAGATTTGTTGACACCTGCCAGCTCAACCCATCTGTTGAAAGTATTGCGTATGTTAGCAATAAAACCTGTGAAATCTTTATTGTTATCTGGCAACAAACTTTTGAAACGTAACCTACATGCCTCTTCGTTCAAGTGGAAACGACGTAATAACAACGTCTTAATGGCCTCATAATCTGTAGTTAATGTAGGATCAATGTTTTGTGCTGCACTTGCAGGTTCGCCATCCAGAAATTCCTTAAGTTTAAGTGCCCATGCAGTCTTGTCAAGGTTATTGACCTTACATATATCCTCAAAGCGCGCCAGCCACGATGAAAGGTCGTCCACGTGTAATTTGAATGGTGGTAATTTAAAGTAATAATTGCCCTTAAGTCGGGTGGATGAAGATCCAGATTGAGTATTATCATTTATGTTTGCTGCAGCACCCTGTGAATTAAGTTTTGCTGTTTCCAATTTAAGCCGTTGCAATTCCATTTCTTGCTGCAGTATGATTTCCTGTCGTTTCAATTTATTCTCTTCTTCAATCCGTAGGATTTCATCTCTTGCCACCTTTCTTTTTTCTTCTTCCTTAGCAATAGCTTTCTTTTACTCCTCTTCTGCCTTAGCAATAGCTTTCTTTTCAGCCTCCTTTCTGTCAAGTTCTTCCATCTCTGCCTTATATCTTGCCAGTTGTTGTTCAGCAAATTCAAGGAGTGCCTCTCCCTTTTTATTACAATCTTTTCCAATTTTAATGAAATGATCCAAGGTAAGCATTCTTGAAAATGAATTATTCAAGTATTCAATTACTTATGTATTGTAATCAACAATAGAATCTATGTCGATAATTATAATTACTCAACGAATGAATAATTAATACAAGAAATTATAATATTCCTTTATTGTTATGTATAAGTTCCACAATCTATAATATTTTGTAAAAATATTATATATATAATCACTGATATCTATCATAAATAGTTATGATAGTTAGTTATATAAGCTGCTGAAATTATATAAAGCACTTAATATTAATATTTAATAATTATGTGTATTATCCCTAAATAATTAGTCTTAATTGTCACTAAGTTTACAATATAGTACTGAGAAAGTGTACTAATTTATATTAAATATGTCTTAATATGTTATAAAGTTTAAATAATTAATCATTATATATTATGCCATAATCATGAGGCATAAAGTGCATTGCCCATTTCTAGGACCACTACTGCAAATATGTGCAAATTCCCTAATTCCTCATTAAAGCTCATAAAAAATTAATTATATTCATCTACACTATTATTAATGAAGAAAATACAGCATTAATATTAATTATAGAAGGATGAAATGAATACAAACAATACAATGGGTTAACCAAGGATTACAGAACAGTAGCACAATATAAAAGTGACATTTTCACAAAAATAAATGATATTATAAAACCAAGTGTACTAACCAGAAATGTAGAAGGGTGAAGGTTAACTGAGGAAACGAACATATTTGGTACTATGAATGATGACGTCACAGGACTCATTTGA
This sequence comes from Oreohelix idahoensis, assembly GCA_024509875.1. NCBI lineage: Eukaryota > Metazoa > Mollusca > Gastropoda > Stylommatophora > Oreohelicidae > Oreohelix > Oreohelix idahoensis. The sequence continues at coordinate 131,078 of JAMPIV010001530.1, forward strand.
TGTTAATACAATACATTTAATTAAAATTAAAGATAGCTAGATCAGAATAAACAAGATAGATTACGAACATAAGACTGTAAATGAATAAAAATAAGAACCAATTACACCAGAAAACACCAGTTATAACATGACTATACGCCTAACATGCAAAGTGAATTAATGCAAGTCCGAACGAAATGATCACCGATAATGATAATTCGACGCTTTCTTCGCGAGGTGCTATTAATTCACAGCCTTAGGAACATTCAAAATGAATATCGGCATCCTGAGAGCCATTTTATTCATTATGAAACGCCGCCCAACCATACCCACTACATGAAAAGGACAGGAACAATATTTAACATGGATACAACGAAAAAAGAACATGGCATTATTTGGACAAACAGGACGACATATTTTAACCTTTAAAATTAGTGACTTATCTTGTTTTGGCGGTAATATCGTACATTATATGCTTCGCCGACAGACTCGAAAGCTTGTTTGAAACATGGAATACGTTGGCAATATGCTTCCTTTGATGTTTGAAAGCTGCAAATAAATTTGTTTGAAGGACATTGTCAGCTGCTGGCTTTTCCAACCGTTCATACTGTCGTCAAGGGCATGACGTCACCGGTGTTTATGCAAATAATGTCAATTTCCGCTCGAAAGGAAAAATGTCTTATTTTTTTGTGGTTCGTTCTTTTGAAAAATTTCAAAACCACTAATGGCCACCAGTTGTGACGGGTTGGTGGTGGTGGTGTAGTTGGTGTTGCGATTCCTTGGTTATGGTATTAATTATTGAATAGTAAAGTCACTCTTAAACGTATCAATGTTGGTTATAAATGGTTAGCTCTGGGCATCAGGACATCCCTTCGATGTTCTGATTTGCATAGTATATAATATTTGATTTCCCTGGTGGGAGAGTTATCGTGCTGACAAAAGGTAAACACCAACAGCTGTATAACCGAACCCGAAACGTAAATAAAGGATCAAGCCTTCTGCTTTGAGTCCACATGTATTGAGATTTCATACAAAAACGATAATCGACATTCACAAAGGTTTTCATGTACAATTCAGCATAACAATTGAATTCCAGATAATATCAATAAGTCTCCGTCCGTGTCAAAACAATGTGTCAGAAGAACATCGTGGCTATATACATGCGCTGTTGTAGTCGACAGCCAGAAATGAGCACATGAGTTCCTGACATCTACAATTTGAATCATAATCCGATTCTCCTTCCATTATTAGTTTAATTTAATTAATCTCATGCTTAGATTAATTTCCGAACTGACCTTGAAGTCTACATCGACTCATCTATATAATATAGGCTATATACTCAGCCTTATTTCCTTGGAAGAAATACAAGACACGACCTTCTTGCTTGACGGATAGCGTAACAAAGGCCCTGTAACCAAGTCACCCGGCGTGACCTTCCCAACGCGAATGCGTCATAATCTCCGCATATATTTCGCGTTCACTATACCGTAAAATATCGACATATTCTATAAATATTAATGACCCCTAAACGTTGCGCATGGGTAAACTCCAGCAGACGCCGTCATTTAAAATAACACCGTAACAGCTACAGGGATGGAATCGGAAAATGAAGAATCGTATCTCCGTTTATCTGCTAATTTTCGCGTTTCGTTCATGTCCTTTAAGGTGGTATCCGAAGCTGTAGTCACTGAATCGTTTTCTGAAACTACGTGTTTGGAGCAATCAATATCGGATGGTGTTGATAGTGTAGATTGAGGAAAATCAAGATTCATACTTGTTTCATTATTTTCGATTCTTTCAGCATCAGCATTACGTTCTTGTCTTGAAATAAGACGCTTTCTAGGTTCTTGTAGGGGAACGTTATCTTCACTTGATGACGAACTTCTACAATCTTTAGCTCTTTGAATCGCATGATCCAAACGATGTGGTACAATTTCTGACTCTGAGGAAGAATGTTCTGATGTGTCCACTGCATTCGAAGAAGATGATGGAGGTTGGGCTAATGTAGATAAACGAGTTGGTCTCTGGAACTGCGTCTCTGGTATATCAAGCGGTGCTCTAATCATTCTCATATTTCTGAGTTTACAAATTTTACACGTTCCTACATGTTCTATGATATCTTTTATCATAGTTGGCCAATAGTATCTCTTTGTAATGACGTCGAGAGTTTTATCGCGTCCGAAGTGACCATTTTCATCGTGAAATTGTTTCAATACAGTTGGTACCAATGACGTAGGGATACATTTCTGCAGTAATCCATTTTCTCTAAGACTGACATGATATAAAATATTGTCTTCAGGTAGTATCACATAGTCTCTCTTTTCTTTCGGATTGGTACGTACTTGTACTATAATCTTTATTAATGCTTCGTCTTTCAGTTGTTCCTTCTTGAAGATTAGACTCTGTTCAAAATCTCTAGATTCATCGCCATCATCAATTCTCGAGGTCTCCGTAGGTTGTGTTTTCTGTTCTTGACTATCAGGAGGCCCAGTGTCTTTACCTTGTTGGATGAAGTCAATAGCGGAGATTTCCTTCGCATTATCATCTATTTCGGTTAAGTCTTTTTGTTTCAGATTGTGGTGAACTTCTAAATACAATATCTAAATTAGAATACAACAGTATAGTGCATAAAGTAAAAGATAGGATAGTACTAAAAATTTCGGCTAGAATTGTAGTTGTCGCCTACGCTATCAGTGTATTATTTGATAACGCTTTGACCGAACCAAAAAGGGTACCCTATTCTTCCAATTCGTCCTTGAGACAAACGTACCACTTTCCAAGTTCAAATGAAGTATTTGCCTAAAATACATTGTGGAAGGGAGAGGGACGGATAGATAATCTAACGCAAAGCACGTCTCACATTGTTTCTAAAAATAAAACTAACTTGCTGGCTTTGCCTTAGGCGATTTTCAAATTACGATGTAAACGTTAGAAAATGTGGACACTACAGTCATAAAAACACGCTTAGCTCTTATTGCGAATGACGTAAATTCTCGTGTATTACGAGAGACTCTCGTATTTAGCTTGAAAGTACATGGAAAAGGAATTGAACAGGAGATAGTTTAAAAATAAACAACTAACATAGAAAAAAGATAGAATTTTGAACCAAGCCACTTAGCCCCATGAAAATCATATGTTCGTGTACCTGAAGACTTGCTAACCAAGAATATTTTGTTAATTACCTAAATAGTCCATTAGATAATTAATTATTGGGGATAATACATAGAGAATCGGAGATACTGTCAGGTCCAGTCATGTCTGCTTAGATGGGATAGCATATTTGTTTGGGAAAAAATTAGGTGAAAGAAAGGCTAAGATAGTTATATTTCCTTGATATGTGGTAAGATTGATTTTATTGACTTTTTAATTAAAAATGGTTGTGTGAAAAAAGAAAAGGCCATGTAAAAGATGGCAAGCTTAGGCATGGCCCAGATGTTGATCCATCATATAAGGGACTATCTAAGAATGTTTAAAACTACAGGACTATATATATGATGGTCATTCAGGAACATTACACCTATCTTATTGCATGGAAAAGATTACTACAGGAATGACAGAGGCGTAGCATCCATTAGGGAAGAGAAAAGAAAACTGGTACAATTTGTTCCATCAAACTAAAGTGGAGAAGCAGGGTTGTCAGAGAGAGCTGACCATGTTCTTTTTTATTGAATGTATGTTTACATGTAAATTAGGAGGAATTAGCTTGATATTAAGACAGAACCATAACTTGCATCGACAGGGGTTCCTGCTGGCACTTGTCTGGTGCTAGTACTCGCTCATTGAAGAAGTCTACACGATTTCAAAGAGTCTCTGGCACCTGCTTGTATTAACGAAGTTCAAGTCCAGAGGAGACTGAAGTGTTTGGCCAAACTAACTGCAACTGCTGTGATTCCAGGACCCAGATAAGTGAAATATCTGGCCTGGGACAACTTATCACGACTAAAGAAAAATCTCCTGCATAGACAAAAACGTTCCTCCAAAAGACTAACATAAACAATTCTAGTGAAACAAAAGAACATTGGGATGATGTAAATCCCCAACCTGCATCTCAGTACCAGTAGTTAAATAGAGTAATTATCATCAACATGAAAATTTGTAACAAAGTACTATGGACATATTGTCTGTTGTATGTAAATATCTTTATATATATTTGTAAATATATCTATCCATCTAAATTGATTCTCATTGAACTGAAGTCCTGACCAAAACAAATTTAGGCTCAGGACCAATAAAGTTTTACAAAAGAAATTTTAAATATAAAATTTAACAGCTGGCGTTAGTTGAGTTTATCATAGCAATTAGTATATGTTTGTATATGTTTTTGTATTAAGATTCTTTTACAACACTCTTACAATACCCTAGACACTTTATGTAGCTTTCAGTCACGCTAGCCAATAAAGAATATAACTTAGAGTGAGATCGTATGGTGGTAACAAGAAAGGTACTCTGTAACACAGTTGTCCATTGTTTACTTCAGAAACCTTCACAGTTGATCTCACTCAAGTACAACTATATGCACACCATTCTTCTTAACATCTAAACCCACCACATATATTGGGGTCTCTAAGTCCGAGATTTGAATTTCGCATATATAGATGAATGTTTGAAATAGGAATCTCATACAGCATATATTAACTAACTCCAGGAATAAAAATTAGTAGTAGGATATAAATTCAAGATTAATAATAATAATAATAATAATAATAGTAATAGTTGCCCATCGCAAGCGAAGATGGCGACAGCTTCAGACCTGAATTGTGAGACATCAGTGCCGTGATCTCATGTGGCTAATTAGTCCTATTTTGGCCCTACAGGCCATGCTACATACGGGGCACACATGGTTAGAGTCGATATTAGTGTTTCTGCGCATTCTGACTTTTCTTGCAGCACGCTTGCCTTCTGCCTTATCAGCTAAATTCTGTTCTGCAATGCGAGCGCCTTGAGTAATGTTTGTCCGCCATGCAGAGCGATCATGTGCGATAGTCTCCCAGGAGGAGACATCAATTTTGAAGCTGATCAACGATGCTTTCAGTGTGTCTTTGAAGCGTTTCTGTTGTCCCCCTACTGTTCTCTTACTCATAGAGAGTTCGCTGTACATCAACTGCTTTGGGAGGCGTTTTTCGGGCATGCAAACAACATGTCCGGCCCATCTAGTTTGGGCCCTCTGTAGCAATGTGTAGATGCTTGAGATATGTGCTCTGTTGAGGACCTCAGAATTAGATACTCTATCATGCCACTTGATCCTGAGTATCCTGCGAAGACAGCTCATGTGGAAATGATTAAGCTTCTTGGCGTGTCTGCTATACACTGTCCATGTTTCACAGGCATACAGGAGGGTAGTGAGCACTATTGCATGATATACTTTTATCTTGGTGGCGGCACTAATTCCTTGTCGATCCCAGACATTTACTCTTAGTCTACCAAAAGCTGCACTTGCCTTTGCAATTCTGTTGTTGACCTCGGCGTCGATATTCGCATCTTTGGTAAGGGTACTTCCTAGATAAGTGAAGCTGTCCACCACTTGGAGACGTTGGTTCTTTACTGTGATATTTGGTTCACAGTAAGGTTTCCCAGGAGCAGGTTGCAACATTACTTCAGATTTCTTCGTATTGATGGTAAGACCAAAGTCATCACACGCTACAGAAAGCCTCCTCATATTGTTCTGCATGTCTAGTTCTGTGCAGGTGTTGAGGGCACAGTCGTCCGCAAAGACAAGGTCAGAGATCATTGTTTCATTCACCTTTGTAAAGGACTGTAATCGTCTCAAATTAAACAGCTTCCCATCTGTCCTGTATCTGATGTGTACGCCGTCACTACTGCCATGCGTAACGTTAGCCAGCATGGCAGCAAATATCATACTGAATAGTGTCGGAGCGAGCACACATCCCTGTTTGACACCGTTTGTGACCGGAAAGGGTTCAGAAGGTTCTCCATCATTCAATACGCGAGCCATCATACCTTCATGAAACTGGCGGACAATTGAGATGAACTTATCGGGACAGCCGAATTTCGCCATAATTTTCCATAATCCATCCCTATTGACAGTGTCAAAGGCCTTGGTCAGGTCAATAAATGTTGTGTATAGGTCACTGTACTGTTCCTGGCATTTCTCCTGAAGTTGGCGAGCGGCAAAAATCATATCGACGGTCCCGCGGCCTGCTCGGAAACCACACTGACTCTCTGGAAGTAAGTCCTGCGATTCGAGATGAACAGTCAAGCGATTGAGCAGGACGCGAGCCAGGATTTTGCCCGCAATAGATAATAGGGAGATTCCCCTATGGTTATCACATGATTGATGATTTCCCTTTCGCTTGTATATGTGAACAATGGTGGCATCTTTCAATTCCTGTGGTATCTGTTCTTCATCCCAGACTGAGTGAAAGAGGTCTGTTAATCTCTGCAGCAGCATGCTGTCTCCAGCTTTATAAATCTCAGCAGGAATAGCATCTGATTCAGGGGCTTTGCCGCTGGACAGTAGACTGGTTGCTTTCTTGACCTCTTCCAAGCTGGGTGGAAGGTCAAGTCTATCATTGACTGTAACTTGCGGTATGCTTGCAATGGCCTGGTCGTTCACGGTTGATGGATAATTTAAGATGGCATTGAAGTGTTGTGCCCAGCGTTCCAAAATCTGCGTTTTATCAGTGAGCAATGCCATGCCATCAGCATTTAGGACCGGTGATGATTGATTCGATTGAGGGCCATAAATTGCTTTCAGGGCATCATAAAAGCGCTTTGAGTCATTTCTGTCTGCATATCTCTGTATCTCGTCTGCTTTATTTCTGAGCCATGCATCATGCATCTTCCTGAGCTTATTCTGGACAACTCTGCGTATGTTGGTAAAGGCTGCCTTTTTGGATGTTGAGGAACGGTTGCTTTGATAGTCTCTGTGCAAGCGATATTTTTCAGCCAGCAGTGTTTTAATATCTACATCATTCTCATCAAACCAGTCAGGGTTCTTGCGTGTTGTATATCCCAAGCACTCAGAGGCTACAGAGTACACAGTGTTCTTTAGAGTGGCCCATTTTTCCTCTATAGTGGTTTGACCGAGCTCAACGTCCCTCAGAGGGCTGTCCAAGTCCATTGAGAAGCTCTCTGCGGTTGCTTCGCTTTTAAGTTTTGTGACGTTGAGCCTCTTCATGGGTTTCTGACTCTGGTGTCTTCGCTTGGGCTGTATGTTAAGGTTGAGTTTTGATACAATCAGCCTGTGGTCAGTCCAGCATTCGGCACCACACATGGCCTTGGTCACTCTCACGTCACGTCTGTCGCTCCTTCTTGTGATGACATAATCAATGAGATGCCACTGTTTGGAGCGGGGGTGCATCCATGTTGTTTTATTTCGAGTGGGTAGGCGAAACATGGTGTTCGTGATGGACAAATCATGTGTGGCACACAGGCTGAGTAATAGGAGCCCATTACTATTACATTTGCCTATGCCATGTTTTCCAAGTATTCCTTCCCAGGTGTTGTGGTCAGTGCCTACTCTGGCATTAAAGTCGCCGAGAATAATAAGTTTCTCAGATTTAGGAACTGACGAGATAATAGAGTTAAGTTCGTCATAAAATTTTTCTTTTGTTTCCTCTGGGTTTGTCATTGTTGGGGCATATGCACTGATCAGTGTGGCACTTCTGTTGCTTCCTAGTCAGACATGAAGGGTCATTAGGCGATCATTAATGCCCTTAGGAGATTTGACAAGTTTACGTACGATATGAGATTTAATGGCGAATCCAACGCCAGCCTCACGCCGTTCCTTGCTGTCCCGGCCACTCCAATAAAATGTGTAGCCACCACCAATTTCAGTAATCTGACCTTCTTCAGGTAGTCGTGTCTCACTTAGGGCTGCTATATCGACATTATAGCGAGCCAGTTCTTTGGCCACAAGTGCAGTCCGTCTTTCAGGTCTGTCGGCCAGGGTATTGTCGAGTAGTGTTCGCACGTTCCACGTGCCGAAGGTAAGCACCTTCATTTTTTTCTTATTTTTTGTTCGAACGCATGATTGGGATACTGTTAGTGTCTTTTTTTGTGTGGGTGTTGAGTCTGTCTTAACGCGAATGGATACAACTCTACACAAGGCAGTAACAAGTCAACTTGAACCTCCAACTCGGGGCGTATCAACAAATGTCAAAGACGGGGTACAGTTCATACAATTTATTTTGACATCATACGGTAGACGATACGAATACTTTGATATAGACGACGGACGGTTGACCTTCAAAAGTACAGCATAGGTTTTCATATTAATATTATAGTTAGTTCATTTTAACAACGCAATCTCGTTGATAACATCAGACTAGTTATGCAGAGTTTATAACATGGCCTCCGAGTAATCAAATGAGGCAGTTATAATACAATAAGTCATCTCTCATTATCCTATGACCTTGGCAAATGGCGGAGATCATTATTAGGTCTTCGATATCATTTAGTATTCCAATACTACTTATCTCCTTTTGTTTATACTGGCCTCTTAACTCAATCAGTGTTGAATTATCCTAATATATATTCCTGCCAACGACCTACGTGGCATTAACGTTAATATACAATTAATACTTGAGTCACCTCTGTTATACGCTGACATTTATCCTCAGCATCGACGAATGAATCAATCATTTAAATATTACAAAATGTTCCCAGACAATCCTCTTTACAGGAGTATGTCGGATTCAACAATACTTTACATGTTCATCATAGGACTCCATTTTGGAACCAATAAGTCATTGGTCCCACTAGACGTTTTTCCTAGAAGAAAATTATAATACTTTATACATAATACTTGCAATTCTCCTCCCGAGAAATCACCGGTACAAAATTGACCACGGTCCTCATCTTCACAATAGACGGACGGTCATACACCGAAGAATTACTCCCGAAACACGGGCTTCGAACTCCCAAAGATACATTAGCCGATCTTGGGATTCTAGCTTCCTAAGCTCACATGTGACGTCAACTGAAGTTTGGCAACACGTGCGGGTTGGATACCCCACTCTCACATTCGTGCACAATCGTGCGCTACGAAATCAAACTCACCAAAAAATACTTACCTTCATGTAAGTTGGTGCGAAAAGCTTAACAATGACAAGTGAAAAAATGAAAAAATGAAAGAATACAATTTAAAAACACATGTAAGATCAACGCACTTAATCGTGTCTCTAAGTACTTGTGTGGTACTAATTAAAGTACTAATGTAAAATTAATGTGCTTAAATACAAATATTAATCAATCCAATTAAATATTGTCTAGTTAACTACATTAATTATTTTAACTAACTAAGTATCTAAGTTTAATAATCTAATTAATTCATTTATTTCACTCTAATAATGTCATTAATTCCTGAAATAACGAAAGTTCAATTTTCCTGTAAGGGACCAGTTAATAATCTAACAAGTTCAGTTCCACGAAGAAATCAAAGTGCTTGAAATGTTATTTCGGTGCGAAAATATAATCCTTTTTCAACGTTATTCTCTCTTCAATGTCATAATTAAGTGAATGTTATTTTCACTAATATAGTAGTATACCTTAACGTTCCATGTTATTTTAATACATAATCATTGTAGATTTCACTTGACTGAATGTTAATGACACTTGTAATATAGGTATCACACGTAACAAGTTACTATTGACGAACTGTCAGTGTCGAAGTTCCGTTATCTGCAGTGCGTAGCTGTTAATGTGATTCATTAGGACATCTCGACAAAACGTCTGCGAGAACATTCTGAGTACCAGGTATGGATCGAATCGTGAAACTAAATGGCTGGAGAGCGATCGCATACCTAGTAGATTTGGCAGATTTCACATCCTTCGTATTGAGAGCCGTAAGAGCCTTTTGGTCTGATTCCACAATAAAGTGTGATCCAAGTAAATATCTCTGGAGTTTAGTTATTGACCAGACGAGTCCCAGAAGTTTTTTATCTAGAACAGAGTAATTTTGTTCAGTTGGAGTTAACTTCCGTGATACATAGAGAACTGGATGCAAGGTGCCATTATATTCTTGTAGTAAGACGCTTCCCTCGCCGTAATTAGAAGCATCGCTGCGTAAGACAAATGGTAAATTCGCATTAGGCAACCTTAAAACGGGAGCATCCGAAAAGAATTTCTTTATGGTATCCAACGCGACTTGGTGTTCGTTCGACCACCGAATCACGTTAGCTGCACCCTTCCTAAGTAATGAAGAGAAAGGAGCAGTAATGGTAGACAAATGTGGTATGAATTTCGCATAATATTGTACTAGTCCTAACAAAGATCGCACTTGTTTCTTTGTTTTAGGTGTAGAGATATTAAGAATTTTGGAGACATTACTGTCCTCTGTATATAACATACCGCGACCAATACGGTGACCCAAAAAAGAAATATCGTGGAAACCCACAAATGCCTTTGATGGCTTAGCAGTTAAGTTATGATATTGTAACGTGGACAGTAATGAATTCAATCCCTCCATATGTTCTTCCCAAGAGTCACTGAAAAGACAAATGTCATCTATGTACGCAATGACATTGGGATGATGAGATAGGATTCGGCGCATCATGCGCACGAACGTGGCAGGAGCGTTGACTAACCCGAAAGGCATAAAATTCCATTGGAATAGACCCCGGGGAGTCGAGAAAGCAGTGAGTGGCTTTGCCCTTTCTGTCAATGGTACTTGCCAATAGCCCTTAGACAGATCAAACTTAGAGAAGAAAGTAGCATGAGATAATTTTACTAATAAATCCTCTAAAAGTGGCAAAGGTTCTGCGTCAAATTGTGTGACTTTATTTAATTTTCTGTAGTCTACACATAGACGAATATTGTTATCTTTTTTTCGAATTATCACCATAGATGAAGCATATGGTGACAACGATGGTTCAATTATGTTTAAACGAAGCATCTCATCCAATTCCTTTTCGACCTTATCCCGATAGTGTAAAGGTATGGGATATGGACGAATACGGATAGGTGTTTCATCAGTTAAAAGGATATCATGATGAATAGCTGACGTTTGACCTGGAATGTCAGTGAGAACCTTATCATACGTTTGGAGTAGTGATGAAACTTGCTGTCGTTGATCAGCCGAAATAGAAGAAGAAATAGTGACATCATTCCAGTTTTCAGTGGAATGAATTGGTACAACTGGTATGGGCAATTGTACATCTTGAAAAGAAGACTCTTCTTCTTGTATAACTGACAAATTAGTATAGTTGTGAATGTGAGGAGTTGGATCGTCAGTCGCTTGAAATACTGATTGTAAATAATCAGGACGTGAATAATACTCTTTCAACATGTTAATGTGAAAGGTTTTGTGTTTTCCGTTTATATCTACGATGTAGTCAACATCGGATATTCTTGAGATGATCCTAAAAGGACCTCTCCATGTGATCAGAAGACGATTGTTATGAGAAGGCAGCAAAACAAAAGCCTCGTCACCAGGAATAAGCTGGCGAAGACGTCTATACCTGTTTGCAAATAGACGAGCCTTTTCCTTAGCCTCCTCGGATGATGCAGTAGCCATTCTACAAGCATCTATTATTCTCTTTCTTAAAGAGATAACATACTCATATGAGGATTGAGTTTCCTCAGGTATATTATCTTCAACCAATAAATCATGAATTAAAGACATAGGTCCGCGCGGTTGTATGCCAAAAACTAACTGGAAGGGAGAAAACCCCGTGGCTTGATTTTTCACTTCACGGTAAGCAAACAGAGCAGCGGGCAGGACCCGATCCCACTCCTGAGGGTGATCTTGAGTCATCTTACCCAACAACTGCTTAAGTGTCCTATTCTGTCTTTCAATCAGCCCATTGGACATGGTATGGTATATTGAACTGAGAGATCTATCTATACCCAATGTCTTTATAACCTGTGACATGGATTCGGAAATAAATTGGACACCATGATCCGATAGGATCTTACGCGGAAAACCAATGCGTGAAAAGATCAACATTAAAGCTTCTGCAACACTGGCAGATGAGGTGTTCTTAAGAGGTATGGCGTCAGGCCAACGCGTACACATATCGATACACGTAAGAATATGTGTATGTCCTCTTGCAGATGGCAATATAGGACCAATGATGTCGATCGCCATTTTATCAAATGGTCTAATAGGTATGTCCGCAGCTTGAATAGGAGCATTATGATACGGACCCCTTACTTTAACTTCCTGACATATCACGCAGGAACGACAATAAAGATTAACATCTCTATGAACGCCAGGCCAATAGAATGCAGATAGCACTCTAGATTTGGTTCGCGAAAAACCCATATGACCTGCACATTGAGAATCATGAGCATGTCGTAATATTCTAGGTCTCATAGAAGACGGGACCAGAATTTGTGAACGCACAGATGAATCTGTTTCTTTTATTAATCGAACTAAAATACCCTTTTTAAGAGCAAATTGGTGTGTAGAATTTTCAATTGTGTTGTTATTCTTTCTCTTAGTCACCAACTGAAAAAATCTTTTCAAAGAATTATCATTCTTTTGTAAAGTAGCAAACAACTCCCTTGAAATAGGAGAATCATCATCATTACTGTTATGAACCGTAGGTTCAGAAGTTGATTCACGCGACAATTCAGTAGCTTGCGCTCTGGTAACAACTGCATTTGCAGCATGAATATGTCGCTTTTCCCATTCATCAATCTGTTGTGGGGTACACTCTTTTATACCGTGTATACAACCAAGGATCACATCGCTAACTGGATTCTGAAGAAGACAGGCATGGATCTTCCCTGAAAAAAAGGTGTATGCAGATTAATGATGGCTGTGGGGAAGGTTTCCACAGTTCCTCCAAATGTGACGCACTTGACCACGTTGCCAGTGGCCAGGGAGGGGTCGATCAGAGAGTTCCGCACTCCAACTGTACTGCAGCCTGAGTCAAACAAGATAGAGCAAGGAATAGAGTTGACGTATCCTCTGTTAAATTTTAAACAACCCTTGCCATGGTGAACTGATGCAGAAGTGGCTGTACAAACTGCTGGTAGACTTGGTAGAATGTGTCCGCATCGCAGTGTCGTGATCGCCTTGGGCTGGAATAGCGTTGAGCATTCTTGACATGTCTTTACCTACTCTAGATCGATACAAGACATAGCGTTATGTTGAATAACATCATTGTCTTTAACTTTGTTAGTTTGTGATTCAATTGAAGCAACATTGGAATGTTGTCGTGATCTGCTCGACGATCTATCCCTTCGTCGCGATCGATTTTGATTATTGTCATTAAAATTGCTATAATTACTATCTCTGCTATCGTTAAAATTTGGGTGAGTCCGCCCATGAAAGTTATCACTGTTGTGACGTTGGCTAAATGATTTATTCATAAATCTATGTCTATTTTCAGGATAATGTGATTGAGATCTCCAATGTTGTTTATTATTGTTACCTTGATTATATTTAGGATGGTTGTTACTAAAATCTCAAGATCTGTGAGATTGGCCCCATGATACATTAAATGGAGCAGACTGTTGGCATTGTTTCCCCTTTTGAAAATGACCAAAGTTGAAATGATTATTACTTCCCCTTTGAAAATTTCTATCGCTACTCATTGAACGATTTCTAGGGAAATTGTTATGTTGCATAGCGAAAGCAACGGGTAAATCGTCCTTAATCTGCGCATTGCTGATATCCATGTTAGGATGAGCGGTGCAGAAATTTTTACAATGTTCTGACATTTCTTTTATATTACCAGGCTTACGTTCATGTAGGAACGCAAGAAATGCAGGGCTTACTGCCGATAAAACTTTATCACGTAATAATAAGTCGAAAATACCCTCATAAGATTTCTCTACCTTTGACAGTTCAATCCATCTTTCCAAGGTAAGACGTATTTGAGAAAGAAAATCATCGAAGTTCTTGCTAGATTGCGGGAGCATGGACTTGAACTTCATTCGATATTGATCCTCTGTCATTTGAAATTTGTTTAGAAGAGCGGCCCTGAGAGCATCATAATTGTTTTTATCTACAGCGCAAGTAGTGTGATAAACAGCCAATGCCTCTCCTGTAAGTAACCTGGATAAGTGGGTGCAATATAATGATTTATCCAAGTTGTAAGCCATACATGTAGCCTGAAATCTATCCAGAAAGAATATCACATCGTCGGATGGTGGACTAAATTTTGGCAATTTTAGATGAACCTCTCTAAAATTCTCATGTCTAGTTGAAGACTGGCCTTTATGAGTCTTTTGCGTATTACATTCACTTGACAATCTTATTCTGTCAAATTCCATTTCGGCAAGTTTCAAATCATGCTGTCGTTTTTTTTCATTCTCTTCTGTCTCAAGCTGAAGCCTTTTTGTATTTTGTTCAGCTATTAATCTTCTTTCTTCCATTTCCTTTTGTTTAACTTCCATTTCAATTTTGAGTTGCCTTTCCCTATCAGCAGCTTCAAATTTAAATTTTTCTTCAGCCTCGAATTTTTTCTGTTCTGCCTCACGCTGAAATCGTTTCTCTTCTAATTCAGCGGCTAATCTCATCTTCTTTTCATTTTCTGCAGCCTCAAATTTCATCTTCTTCTCATTTTCCTCAGCACGTTTCTCTTCTAATTCAGCGGCTAATCTCATCTTTTTCTCATTTTCTGCAGCCTCAAATTTCATCTTCTTCTCATTTTCCTCAGCACGTTTCTCTTCTAATTCAGCGGTTAATCTCATTTTTTTCTCATTCTCATCAGCCTCAAATCTCAAATTTTCCAATCTTAATTTCTCAGCTTCTAATCTTTGAGATTCCAACCTTTGAGACTCTTTGTATTCTGTCATAGCAAATGATCTAATCTCCTCAGGAGGTATATTAAGCGAAGAGAATTACGATGATAACTGCGATCAAATGCTAAACAATACAATTGACAAGACAGTGTAAAAACATAGGTTTTGTAAAAAACTGAACGAAGGCAAGGTGAGACGGACGTAATATACAAACAAAATTCATCATAGAACTAAAGTACGAGTAAAAATAACTCCGAGAACAACAATTTAAACTTGACGTTACAACTAAACAGTCAGGTGTCACAGACTACCAGACACAGTGGACCAAAGATCCTGCTACACTTACGTGTAGGAAATTCCGCTGAGGGAAGTCTGCAAAATAATTCCTATAGAACACTCAAGACGGACCTGTGGTGAAACTGGTATTTTTTTCCGTCCTAAGTCGCCATTCCCAACCTCCCACGATAAACATCAAACATAGAACATGAAACATGGATAAAAAGTAGTGGACATATTACTTAGCCAAGGCACAGCTAAACGTAAAACGGTGTAATAACAACACGACGTTTTTTTACTTATCTCAACCGGCTAAAAAAAAAGGATATCCCTCGCATCCGGGACTGCATGTATGAGACATCTCCTTGAAATACTGCAAAGCAAGAGTCCGATGTTGACACGTGAAAGTCAAATTCACTAGGTTGTCCTTGACCTGGGGTGACCGTTAGAAATGCTGTAAGGTCCAGGATGATGTCGCCTTGAAAGCTCGCACACTTCTATTCAACCGAATTTGATTGAAGGTTTGAGTTCTATACCACTTACTGAAAAATGGAGATTTTCAGAACACACGTTGGCCGCCATTTCTGTTAGTGTCTTTTTTTTGTGGGTGTTGAGTCTGTCTTAACGCGAATGAATACAACTCTACACAAGGCAGTAACAAGTCAACTTGAACCTCCAACTCGGGGCATATCAACAAATGTCAAAGACGGGGTACAGTTCATACAATTTATTTTGACATCATACGGTAGACGATACGAATACTTTGATATAGACGACGGACGGTTGACCTTCAACAGTACAGCATAGGTTTTCATATTAATATTATAGTTAGTTCATTTTAACAACGCAATCTCGTTGATAACATCAGACTAGTTATGCAGAGTTTATAACATGGCCTCCGAGTAATCAAATGAGGCAGTTATAATACAATAAGTCATCTCTCATTATCCTATGACCTTGGCAAATGGCGGAGATCATTATTAGGTCTTCGATATCATTTAGTATTCCAATACTACTTATCTCCTTTTGTTTATACTGGCCTCTTAACTCAATCAGTGTTGAATTATCCTAAATATATATTCCTGCCAACGACCTACGTGGCATTAACGTTAATATACAATTAATACTTGAGTCACCTCTGTTATACGCTGACATTTATCCTCAGCATCGACGAATGAATCAATCATTTAAATATTACAAAATGTTCCCAGACAATCCTCTTTACAGGAGTATGTCGGATTCAACAATACTTTACATGTTCATCATAGGACTCCATTTTGGAACCAATAAGTCATTGGTCCAACTAGACGTTTTTCCTAGAAGAAAATTATAATACTTTATACATACTACTTGCAATTCTCCTCCCGAGAAATCACCGGTACAAAATTGACCACGGTCCTCATCTTCACAATAGACGGACGGTCATACACCGAAGAATTACTCCCGAAACACGGGCTTCGAACTCCCAAAGATACATTAGCCGATCTTGGGATTCTAGCTTCCTAAGCTCACATGTGACGTCAACTGAAGTTTGGCAACACGTGCGGGTTGAATACCCCACTCTCGCATTCGTGCACAATCGTGCGCTACGAAATCAAACTCACCAAAAAATACTTACTTTCATGTAAGTTGGTGCGTAAAGTTTATTATCGAGGTAGGACCACATATTAATAAATATGAGACTACCCTCATTTGTACACGACTGTAAAGGCCTACGAAAAGGGCTCTACAGATACCCTCCAGCCGCGTCAAGCTGGTCAGAGTAGGTTGAAGCATGCTATGTTCAGGGCACCTTTTCTAGCCCCTTCCTCATGCCATGGAGGTGAGCAGAGTGATCCTAAAGAGGGCTGCTCAGTCGCTCAGGGGGCTGCCGGATCTTGCCGCTACTTCAAAGTTCCAGCAAGAAACGGCCCTATGGCCTGAGCCGCCTGTGTGCAGGATTGTGGCTGCAGCTTGAGTGTATCCACACTTTCTGGTTCGCCACTCCCCCATCGCCACAGGTCTTTAAGTGTAGTGTCTGTATGTTTCTGTCTGAAGCTGTGACTTGCGCTGTAATTAGATTTAAGTGAGGAAGAGTTGCGCTAATCGTCATCCTCCCTCTCTCGTCCTGAATTATCTGGTCCAGTAGCAAGATATTATCGAGACGACTGGAGACAACACAGGATGCAGTGGATGACCAGGGCGTTCTAAGTGTCTCGCCGTGCTCTTTGCGTTCCACTCCGCGCTGCTGGTAGTTGCCTTCATATCCGTTGAGCCAGCTGATGGCTTCGTCCGCATAGTCCGCCAAATCCAGTCTTCACATGCTAGGTAGACAAGCCCTGTTTTTTCACCGAGGGTTTTAATGCCCCTCGGCTACCCTCACCTGGTTTAGCCCGCCAGTCGATGTGGTGTGCCGGGGTGTGTCCGCTGTGCATGCACCAGCTACTTGGAGCCACAGGGGAGAGCTGAGAAGTAGGTGGGGACCAATTGTGGAAAAGCCACTTCCGAAGGAAGTGCGACTGCTCCTTCACCAGACAAGATTGTATTACTAGTGTTAGTAGAAGTTAGGAACACCCCCTAAGAAGATAAAAATAAGTAAGAGGAGATTTACAGTGATAGGTTGTCACAGCCAGTGGTAATTAGTTAATTATAGTTGGTATTTATTTGAGTTAAGTTTAAGATTGTCTTAGAACCTGATTAGACTTGCTTGAGTTAGAATGGCTGATTTAGCCATGTTCAGATCTGCCGCTGTGCAGACTGCTAAAGAGATGGGCATGGATGGACCAGAGTTGGTCCAGTATGTAACTTCAGAGGTGGACAAATTTATTGCCCGAGAAGATAAAAGATTAGAGAAAGAAGCAGAAAGAAAGTTAGAGGCTGACAAAGAACTTAAGAGGCTGCAGATTGAGGCTGACAAGGAGGCTAGGGCATTAGAGGCAGATAGGGAGGCAGAGATTAACAGGCTCCAGTATGAAGAGAAGAAGTTGGAAGCAGAGGAAAGGAGATTAGCTGCAGAAAGAGAAGAAAAACGACTGCAAAGGGAGGCAGAAGAAAAAAGATTGACTGCCGAAAAGGAGGCAGAAAAAAAAAGATTGACTGCTGAAAGGGAGGCAGAAGAAAAAAGATTGACTGCCGAAAGGGAGGAGAAGAGGTTACAAAGGGAGCACGAGCTACGACTAGGAGTTGGAATTTCAAGGCCATGCTCCTGAAAATGGTGCCAGCCCCTTTGCCTCAGATGCCACTGCTAATCAGGGAGCCTCAACCTCAGCTATGGGTTTTCATGTAGACCATTTTGTTTGAGAAAGATGATGACATAGAAGGGTATTTAAGTAGATTTGAACTTTTGGCTACTACTTATGGGTTAGAGAGAGAGAGGTGGAGCCTCAAGTTATCCCAGGGGCATAGAGGAACGGCTTATGAAGTTTTTGCCAAGATGAGCAGAGATGACCAAGACAATTATGACATGTTAAAGCAGGCTCTTTTATTAAGATACGAAAAGAACGGAGAATTTTATAGAAAAAAATTTAGGAATGCCAAACTACTGTCGGGTGAGACCTATCACCAGTTCTCTGCACGGTTAGAGACCTACTTGGAGAAATGGACTGCTCTGGGGAAAACCCAAGATCTTAAGGAAATGATCCTTATTGAGCAGCTAAGAGAGTCCATGGCTCCAGACCTGAGAAAGTTTCTCATGGAACAAGGTGCAGAGAGGCTGGGTGAGTTACTCAATGTCGCTGAGAGGTATGAGGCAGCCCAAGCAGAGGTAGTGGGTAATAAAAAGAAACAGGTAGACAATTTTAAGGCACCACAAAACTTTGACCATAGAGAACAGAACAAAGGTAAGCACCAGTTTGATATGCCACGCAATGAATATAAAAATAAAACCCCACAATTCAATGAAAGGAAATATGATGAAAGAAAATCTTTTAACCGAGGAAAGAGGTGGTGTAAAAATTGTCGGATGAGCAACCATAACACCGAAAATTGTAGAAGGAAAACTCCTAATTTCGCTGCAATGAAAATGGGGAGAAAGGGAGTAAAGGTCAACCCTACTAAACAACAGGAACCATACCCCCCCCCCCCCCCCCCAGTGTGTGAAGAGGTAACATGCAATGGAGTCACTATAAGGTGTTTGTATGATACTGGATTATATTATGATTCAGTTATGAGTTCTCACCTGGTGCAGGCAGATCAATACACCACAGAAACAGGGGAGATTCAAGCTGCAACCAAGGACGTAGCAACCATGACACTTCCCATCGCCAGGATAAGTGTGAAAACGCGATATGTGGAAGGAATCATCAAAGCAGCAGTGATAAATTAACCAATCTACCCTCTGATATTGGGGTGTAGATATGTCTTCTTTGGGAATCCCAAGAGACCTGTGATCATGGCAACGGTGCAGACCAGATCACAGTCTAAAAAGGAGGAGGATAATCCCATAAATGCCGATCCAGATGAGATGAGGAAGGCACAGGCGGAAGATAAGACCCTCAAGCCTTGTTTTAAGAAATTGCCCAAATGTCATACACATCCAGGCAAGGGAGACCTCTATATGAAGAACAAATTGATTTATAGGAAGGCTGGAACTGGATCCCATGGTCACGGACAGCTGGTCCTTCCCATTTCATATAGGACTAAAGTGTTGGAACTAGGGCATGCGATTCCCTTCAGTAGTCATATGGGGATCAACGCAACAGGACAGCGTATAGCTTGTCATTATTTCTTGCCAGGGATAACTGAAGACATAAAGAGATATGTAAAATCCTGTCCAGAATGCGAACGGGTAGCTCCAAAGCATTGGACTGCTCCAGCAACTTTAGGGGAAATGCCCATAGTGGGAACACCCTTTGAAAGAGTTGCAGTGGATATTGTTGGACCTCTCACTCGGACCAAGAGGAGGAACAGTTACATTCTGACTCTGGTGGACACTTGTTCTATGTGGGGAGAGGCGGTAGCCCTGTCATCAATTGATTCGAAACATGTGGCAGAGGCATTACTCACAATCTTCATCAGGTTAGGCTTTCCCAATCAAATCTTGACTGATAATGGCTCTCAGTTCAAGGGGAAACTAACGGAAGAAGTATTCAGGATCTTTCAAGCCAAACACTTTCATTGTAGCCCGTACCATCCCCAAAGAAATGGCCAAGTGTAAAGATTTAACGGGACACTTATGTCGATCCTGAGAAAGTTGGCACATGAAAAACCAGATACATGGGACCAATACCTTCCCGCCGCTCTGTATGCCTATCGGGAGGTACCCCATAGTTCAACCGGTATGGCCCCGGCAACCTTGTTATTTGGAAGGCTAATAAAAGGTCCATTGGAAGCATTGTTAAGGACATGGACCGATGAAAAGGCAGAAGAAAATATTACCTCATCATATCATTATGTGAACGAGCTGACCACTCGTCTTAAAACTGGCTGGAAACTTGCCAATGAAAATTTGAGACAAGCCAGGAAAAAGCATGCTGCCTATTACAATAAGAAAGCGAAGGACAGAGAATTGGCTGTGGGAGAGAAGGTGCTCCTTCTACTGCCCGGCAGCCAGAATAAATTGCAAATTAGATGGCAAGGTCCATATACCGTTCTAGAGAAGGTGTCTAGAACAAATTATAAGATAGATAAGAAGGGGAAAGAGAAAATCTATCATGTGAATCTCCTGAAAAAATATCTGGATAGAGAAAACAAGGAGGAGACACACCTACTGACCTTGTCTGTTGCAATGGAAATAAAAAAGGAACCACTCACCTCTCATGAATATCCTTTACATCCCTGTGAGACCGCAGCACAGGTAAAAATCAGTACGCACTTAACGAAAAATCAGAAGGAGAGGGTTCAACAGGTTCTGAATGATCATACAGATGTGTTAACGGACCGACCGGGGCATACAAATTTATTAGAGTATGATATGAAACTCATAGACCCAACACCAATCTGTATGAGAGCCTATTCGATTCCGTTTGCTAAAGAAAAAGCTTTGAAGGAGGAATTAGATTATATGTTGAGAGAAGGAATTATCTCGCACAGTGAATCTCCCTACAGCTCCAGTGTGGTTCTGTTAAGAAAACCCTCTGGAGAACACAGACTGTGTATAGATTACAGGAAACTGAAAGCTGTCACAGAAGGTCAGGTTGATCCATTACCTGATACAAATCAGCTGTTTGCCAGGCTGAATAAAGCTAAATATTTCTCTAAGGTGGATCTGAGCAAAGGCTACTATCAGATTCCAGTAAAGCCCGAGGTTAGACCTTATTTAGCCTTTAGCATCTCGGAAGGACATTATGAATTTAACATGTTGCCATTCGGGCTGAAAAATGCACCGAGTGTGTTTTCGAGGATGATGAGAAAATTACTGGATCCCCTGAATAATCCATGCATCACCAATTTCATGGATGATATTCTCATAGCGACTGAAACATTTGAGGAACACATTAACTCTCTGGATATGTTGTTTAATCGACTTAGAGAGACAAATTTGACAGCTAGACTGACGAAATGCTGTGTTGGATGTAAAGAGCTGGAATTCTTGGGACACACAGTACATCAGGGAAACATGACCCCTGACCCCAAGAATCTGGAGAAGTTGAAAAGAGCACCAAGACCACAGACAAAAAAAGATGTGCGATCTTTTGTCTCATTATGTGGTTTCTACCAAAAGTATATTAAAAACTTTAACTCAATATGTGCTCCTTTGACTGATATAACACGCAAAGGAAATCCTGATAGAATTACTTGGTCAGCGCAGTGTGAATTAGCCTACCAAGTGTTGAAGGAAAAGCTCACAAGCAGGCCTATTTTGAAATACCTGACTTGAGTCAAGAATTCATTGTGAGAACGGATGCTAGTAATATAGGTTTGGGTGCAGCCCTATTACAAAGGTCAACTTCACTTGATGGGGAATTAACCCCAGTAGCTTATGCTAGCCGTAAGTTGAACTCAGCAGAACAAAAATATTCAACAAGTGAAAAAGAATGTTTAGCTGTCATATGGGCTATAAAAAAGTTGCAGATTTATCTCTATGGTAAATCATTTAAGATCCAAACAGATCATAAACCACTCGTGTGTCTGTCACAAGCAAGGCATGAAAATGCTAGATTATTACGTTGGTCTTTGCTCCTACAGCCATACCAGTTTTCCATAGAATATATTCCAGGCAAAACCAATGTAGGTGCCGATTTTTTAAGCAGACATCCGTACGACGAACATCAGAGTAGTCACCAGGCATAGGTAGTAAATTTATCTATGTGTATTTAGAAGTAGGAACTGACATATGATAGTCTGTTCTAAGTGTGGAGATATGTGGTGAACTTCTAAATACAATATCTAAATTAGAATATAACAGTATAGTGCATAAAGTAAAAGATAGGATAGTACTAAAAATTTCGGCGAGAATTGTAGTTGTCGCCTACGCCTTCAGTGTATTATTTGATAACGCTTTGACCGAACTAAAAAGGGTACCCTATTCTTCCAATTCGTCCTTGAGACAAACGTACCACTTTCCAAGTTCAAATGAAGTATTTGCCTAAAATACATTGTGGAAGGGAGAGGGACGGATAGATAACCCAACGCAAAGCACGTCTCACATTGTTTCTAAAAATAAAACTAACTTGCTGGCTTTGCCTTAGGCGATTTTCAAATTACGATGTAAACGTTAGAAAATGTGGACACTACAGTCATAAAAACACGCTTAGCTCTTATTGCGAATGACGTAAATTCTCGTGTATTACGAGAGACTCTCGTATTTAGCTTGAAAGTACATGGAAAAGGAATTGAACAGGAGGTAGTTTAAAAATAAACAACTAACATAGAAAAAAGATAGAATTTTGAACCAAGCCACTTAGCCCCATAAAAATCATATATTCGTGTACCTGAAGACTTGCTAACCAAGAATATGTTGTTAATTATCTAAATAGTCCATTAGATAATTAATTATTGGGGATAATACATAGAGAATCGGAGATACTGTCAGGTCCAGTCATGTCTGCTTAGATTGGATAGCATATTTTTTGGGGAAAAATTTAGGTGAAAGAAAGGCTAAGATAGTACGATGAAGGGGATTGGATGAAATTTGAAGGAAGCCGTAATATTATTGGCTAACCTAAATATACAAATCTAGTTGGTAGTAGTAACGCATAGTGGTTTGAGATAATTTTTTAAGAATTCATTCAAAAAAAGATATGCTTGGTCTCATTGGCCAAAGCATTTTACTTTATCGAAATAGTAGGTTACTCGCTGCCATTTTTCCAAAATATTCAGAGGAGCAAGAAGCGATGGGCAGATTTGTGCTTTTTATTAATAATACTACCATCTGAAAGCAGTCTGAACAGAGGCAGTGATGAAAGTGTGCCATATTCTATTGCCTAATTCACTGTTACTTGTTTATATTTCCTTGATATGTGGTAAGATTGATTTTATTGACTTTTTAATTAAAAAGGGTTGTGTGAAAAAAGAAAAGGCCATGTAAAAGATGGTAATTAAATGGTTCCATGGCAGACTTAGGCATGGCCTAGATGTTGATCCATCATATAAGGGACTATCTAAGAATGTTTAAAACTACAGGACTATATATATGATGGTCATACAGGAACATTACACCTATCTTATTGCATGGAAAAGATTACTACAGGAATGACAGAGGCGTAGCATCCATTAGGGAAGAGAAAAGAAAACTGGTACAATTTGTTCCATCAAACTAAAGTGGAGAAGCAGGGTTGTCAGAGAGAGCTGACCATGTTCTTTTTTATTGAATGTATGTTTACATGTAAATTAGGAGGAATTAGTTTGATATTAAGACAGAACCATAACTTGCATCGACAGGGGTTCCTGCTGGCACTTGTCTGGTGCTAGTACTCGCTCATTGAAGAAGTCTACACGATTTCAAAGAGTCTCTGGCACCTGCTTGTATTAACGAAGTTCAAGTCCAGAGGAGACTGAAGTGTTTGGCCAAACCAACTGCAACTGCTGTGATTCCAGGACCCAGATAAGTGAAATATCTGGCCTGGGACAACTTATCACGACTAAAGAAAAATCTCCTGCATAGACAAAAACGTTCCTCCAAAAGACTAACATAAACAATTCTAGTGAAACAAAAGAACATTGGGATGATGTAAATCCCCAACCTGCATCTCAGTATCAGTAGTTAAATAGAGTAATTATCATCAACTTGAAAATTTGTAACAATGTACTATGGACATATTGTCTGTTGTATGTAAATATCTTTATATATATTTGTAAATATATCTATCCATCTAAATTGATTTTCATTGAACTGAAGTCCTGACCAAAACAAATTTAGGCTCAGGACCAATAAAGTTTAACAAATGAAATTTTAAATATAAAATTTAACAGCTGGAGTTAGTTGAGTTTATCATAGTAAATAGTATATGTTTGTATATGTTTTTGTATTGAGATTCTTTTACAACACTCTTACAATACCCTAGACACTTTATGTAGCTTTCAGTCACGCTAGCTAATAAAGAATGTAACTTAGAGTGAGATCGTAGGGTGGTAACAAGAAAGGTACTCTGTAACACAGTTGTCCATTGTTTACTTCAGAGACCTTCACAGTTGATCTCACTCAAGTACAACTATATGCACACCATTCTTCTTAACATCTAAACCCACCACACAGATCGTCCACGTCTGTAGGTTCAGGATATGGTATTCTCGATAATAAATCTGCACATGTGTTTAGTCTACTAGGTAAATACTCGATCTTAGTATTGTAATTTTGCAAATTGATAGCCCATGTCTGAAGCTTTTTTTGGTTGTTCTTGGGGTTTAGTTAGCCAATTTACTAGACGTTGGGGATCTGTTTTTATGATAACCGAAGTTCCTCTGATATAAAAGTCAAACTTCTGCAAAGCATAATGAATTGCATAAGCTTCCTTCTCTGTTGTCGTCCATTTTCGTTGAGTTCTGCTTAAAGCATGTGAAAGAAAGGCTATCGGTTTTTCTTGAAGAATATTGGCAATCACTGGTGGTTCATTTGGTGATATTTCTTGTACAAAACACGCTCCTATTGCAGTGTTGGAAGCATCACTATAGATGATCATGGGTTTTGTAATGTCTGGATGTGCCAGAAAAGGTATTGTGATTAGTGCTGACTTTAGGTAGCCAAATGCTTTCTGACATTTTTCTTCCCAACTGAATTTTGCCAATGTCCTGGTTAAATTCAGCAAAGGTTCGGCTACTTTTGATAAATTGATTATGTGTTTTCTATAGTAAGCACAACATCCTATGAATCCTCTCACTTGCCTTACATTCGTTGGTGGAGGTATCTTCTGTATTGCTGCAATTTTTTCGTCATCTGATCTGATTCCATTCTCATTTATTATGAAACCTAAATATTTGATCTCCTTTTGTAGAAAGCTGCATTTACTCAATTTTAACTTCACTTTGTGTAAACGTAATCTGTCGAAGACAGTCTCTACATGTTTAAGGTGATCCTCAATGGTTCCATTGGTGTGTATTAAAATATCGTCAATGTAAGCTGATGCAAATTTGTGTAACCCTTGTAAAACTTCATCCATCAAACTCATGTATGTGGCTGGACTTGTTTTTAACCCAAAAGGCATCACAGACCATGAAAAAGATCCCATGTGAGTACAGAACGTGCTTTTCTGTTTTGCATCCGCGGACATAGGAATAGCCCAAAATCCTGATCGAGCGTCTAATGAGGTGAACCAATTGGATTTCCCAAGAGTCGCCAAAATGTCGTCTATGCGAGGTAGAGGATACGATATTGTTTTAGTAATTTTGTTCAATGCCCTATAATCACAGCAAATCGGTGACCGGGATCCCAGTATGTTCTGGGTGCTTCGATGACTTCTAGTATTTGAGGATGACCAAGTTATTATATTCGTATTCAGTTTATAGAGTCAAAGTCCCTCGGGTTCTTATCACTTTTGTAGGATTCCGTAATACTGTCCGTTGGTATCGATAATGTCTGCTTAACCCTTGTGATTCATTATGTGCTGAATGTGTTTCATATTAAATTCGACCCTTGACTGACCTGTATTAGTCTCTTGTCTTATTAATTATATTGGCAGTGTGAGATGCAGCGTGTTAAGACATTAATCATCACTGGTCATGATCAGTTGAGGATGAATAGCATTTAACTCAACTCCGAATACGATAGTTGATAACACTGTGATTTTGACGACTCAAAATATTTAATTAGTTATTTCATACCATGTGCAGACACCAACTACATGGGAACAAAAGTCACATCACATTCATGTACGATCTGTAAGAGTTCTCATTATTTCATAAGCACATGTTCACAATCTCTATCTAGAGTCCTGGTTAGAGGTCAGTTCCTTTTTAACGGCCAATGTCCTTTGGCATAAATTCAGAGGCTAACTAGACTTAACTATCCTGCTAGTCAGCAATACACTTATTATGCTAGGCTTACGTCTACTGCTAGTCGTTTAATATCCGTTACACTAGGCTTACGCTTGCCGCTAGCTGTACAATATCCATCTATACTAGTCTTACGCTATTGCTAGTAATATAATGTTCCTTTGGCATACCACGCCAGGCTAATCTGCCATAATTATGCAAACTGCGTTATTCCTACTACGACTTACGTTTGGTTCAAGAAATACACTGCTCAAATGGCTTCCCAGCCACACAATTCAAAAGTGGACTACGCCACACATTTTCCAGTGGTTATACCACACAATATAAGTGGCAATGGCCACACATGCCTAAATACACTGCCGTTCGGGTCAAACCCCCCAAGTCGAATGCCCTTACAAAGACATACGCGTCATGCATAGTGATATGCATACTACGTCGTTAATATATATTCAATTGCGATGTTCCACGGTGCAGCAATCCGAGTGTGATCAAAACTCAAATGCATGCACACATGCAACAACCATCGACATCGGTCGATGAGATATATCTCTATTCGTTTGAGGTGTTCCATGATACAGCCATTCGGATCGAGCACAAATCCAAATGTCTGTAAGCATGAAACAATCATCGACATCAGTCGCGGAGATATAATCATTTGAGGAATGCGCCATGCTGCAGACATGAAGCAATCCTCAACATCATCCCCCTCACTTCCAAACGTGACACTTGTGGCACGGATGATAGTGATGGAGAAGACGCCCGTCTCCCAAACATATCAATATTAGTACTACCTACTTATAAGTATGATAATCATTAAGTAGACACATTAAATTTTATAACATTAATAATAGCACTTGTCAACATGGTGACTAAAGAGTTAATTCAATTTCTTCTCAAAGACGTTGCGCGATAAAAGATCTGCCAAGTTATTGTCTGAGCCAGCAATAGGCAGAATCGTAAATGAAAATTCTTGAATTAACAAATACCATCTGTGTATTCTAGCGTTACGCATTGTTCTAGCTGTTATGTAAGTAAGAGGACTATGGTCTGTCATAATGTAAAAGTGCGTGCCGATGAGATATCTTGACAGCTTCTCCAGGCACCAGACCATAGACAGGAGCTCACGTTCACCTGTCGCATACTTCTGTTCAGCTGGAGTCAGTTTCCTCGACACATAGAAACATGGATGGAGTGTTTCCTTGTAACATTGCAGCAAACAACCACCCATGGAGTAACTCGAGACATCTGATTGGAGTATGAATGGAATACGTATATTCGGTAATAACAAAATAGGTGCATTGCTAAATAATTTCTTAATTGTTACCAAAGCGCTTTCGCAATCTTTGTCCCAACGTACCTTATTAGGACTACCTTTGGTCAACAGTGCGGACAAAGGTGTAGATAGTTGTGCGAAATGCGGGATGAACTTATGGTAATAGTTTATTAGGCCTAAAAGGCTTCTAACTTGTTTCTTAGTAGAAGGGGTAGAAATCTCAAGAATTCTTTTGACTGTATTGTCGTCAGGATACAGTTTGTGGTTACCTATTCGGTGACCAAGAAAAGAAATTTCCTGACAACCTATTTGGACCTTTGAAGGTCGCACAGTCAAACCATGCATACGTAACGTATGTAGAAGGGAAGTTAAACCATCAATATGGTCTTCCCACGAGTCATGAAATAGGCAGATGTCATCGATGTACGTGATGACATCTTTACGATCGCCAAGAAGGCGGCGCATCATGCGCACAAACGTCGCTGGCGCATTCACTAACCCAAAACACATAAAATTCCATTGGTAGAGCCCAAAAGGAGTTGTGAAAGCTGTGTAAGGTTTGGCATTTTCGGCAAGAGGAATTTGCCAGTAGCCTTTAGAGAGATCTAGTTTGCTAAAGAAGGTAGCATTAGATAATTCTGACAAAAGATCATCTAAAAGTGGCATAGGCTCACCGTCTGTGATTGTAATTTTGTTCAATCGCCTAAAATCAATACAAATGCGTAAAGAATCATCCTTCTTTTTAACTATCACCATTGGGAATGCATATGGTGATTCAGAAGGAGATATCACACCTAAACGTATCATCTCTTTTAACTCTTTTTCTACCCTATCTTTGTGGTGTAAAGATATAGGATAGGGTCTAAGTTTGATAGGTTTATACTCAGTAAGAGTAATATCATGGGATATAAGCGATGTCTGACCTGGAAGGTCGGTGAGAACATCATTGAAAGAAATGAGAATATCCCGAACTTGATCTTGTTGAGAAGAAGACAGTGAAGAAGAAAAAGTCACGTCTTTCCAAGATTCAGATGATTGCAAAGAAGGTAGTTGAAATTGTAAAGGGATAGACGAAGTAGTATCTTCTTCATGAACAACTGCAAAAGAAGCAGTATGATGTGAAGAATCATCAATAGAGTTAATGACAGGAATTAATTCCTGTGGTCTTTCAACTGCTAATTTTAGCATGTTGACATGGAAGGTTTTGATTTTTCCTCTAACGTTTACCGAGTAGTCAACATCTGTGACTTGTTTGATAATATCAAATGGACCTTGCCATGATATCAGTAATTTGTTATCGTTATGAGGTAGCAACAACCAAACTTTTTCCCCTGGTTTAAATGATCTTAATATTCTCTTTTGATTATGTAATAATCGTGATCGTTGAGTGGCTGATTTTATACTCTGGGATGCATAAGTGCACGCATCGATGATTCGTTGTCGGAGATCAATCACTAACTCGTAGCTGTTTCGAGTGGCTGTATCAATTGATGCTCCAATCAACAAATCTTTGAGTATCATCATTGGTCCGCGCGGATTCGAACCATAAACCAATTCGAACGGAGACCACCCCGTGCTCTCGTGGGGCACTTCACGAAAAGCGAAGAGGGCCGCCGGCAGAAGCCGATCCCATTCACGAGGGCATTCTTCAGTTATCTTAGATAACATCTGTTTTAGAGTGCTATTGTAGCGCTCGCACACACCGTTTGATTGAGGCCTATACGCACTACAAAACGAGTGGTGAACAGATAGCATGGATTCTAAATCCCTCATAATGTTGGAAGTAAATTGTGATCCTTGATCTGACAAAATCTCTTCCGGAAAACCGATTCGACAAAATATCGAAAATAATGCATCAGACACAGATGCAGTTGTGATGGTTTTCAACGGTATGGCCTCTGGCCAACGCGTGCAAAGATCTACGCAAGTTAAAATATAACGAAATCCATTATTTGAAACAATTGATAACGGACCCACTATATCTACTGCTATCTTTTTGAAAGGTCTCTCAGGCACGTCCGTAATCTGTAAGGGTGCCGTATGGAACCTGCCCTTACGTGCTATACCTTGGCATGTTGTACATGATTTGCAGTATAACTTTGTATCCTTATTAACCCCAGGCCAATAAAATTGTGACGTAACACGAAACAATGTTCTTTTGATCCCCATATGCCCTGCCATAGGGGAGTCATGACCTGTTTGTAGGACCAATGGTCTGTATTCTTTAGGTACTATCACTTGATGTATAATTGTTTTGCCATCATCATAATATCTAGTGAGTATTGATTTCTTTATCTTGAACCATTGTTTAGCCCCTCTTGTGTATTTAATAGTTTTTTGTTCTGCTCGGCTAAACAATCCTTGTAAAGTTGGGTCACTCTTCTGTTTTTCTGCAAAAACAGAAGGTGAAACAGTGCCAACTTGAGACATAATTGTATCTATTATAGGAAAAGGGGGTGTAGCCATATCCGTAGCTAACTGTTGTGCTCTTGTTACAACAGCATTTGCCACCTGTGGGTGAGATTCAACCCACATTGCAATCTCCTCAGGAGTGCAATCTTTAACTCCTGGTATGTTTCCTATTATAATTTCAGTTATGGGTGCTCTCAAGCCGCAGGCATAGACAGTGCCTCTGTAAAAAGGAGTATCAATATATACTCGTGCCACAGGGAAAGTTTCTATATTCCCACCAAATGTGACACACTTAACTGATTTGCCTGTAAAAGCAGAGGGCTCGATAAGCGAGTGCTTAATGCCTATCGTTGAAGACCCTGTGTCCCTCAAAACTCTCACTACCTTACCATCCAATATTCCGGGATGAAATGTAAGATAACCGACATTTACACATGCCGACATTGTTGGCATACAATGACCACAATCAAGTGTAATTGTAGATTTTAATCTGTTTTTCGACTGACACTCATAACATGTATCATTCATTACCATACATGCGTTCGCATGATCATTATCATCATTACCTTTTTCCTTTTTAACACTGCAACTATTTGCATGTCTGTGTTTATTTTTGTCTCTAGACGGAGATCTGGCATTACCTTTGTTATTATTGACTGACTTTTTATTGCTATAATAAAAATCAGTAGAGTCATCCTTCCTGGCATCTCTACCATAAGATGATCTCTGCTTATAGTATCCTTTTTGATGTGAACCATCATAATCCCTGCCTCTGTGATACCCACGATCATGAGGTGAATATCCTCTATAACCTCGTCGATATGAATTCGAAGGAGAGCGATGACGACGGAAGTTATAAAAACCTCTGTCGGATTGATAATAATCTGAACGACAACGTCCATCAAAGCTCTTCGATCGAGGTCTGTGATCATGTTGTACCGCGCATACAGGCATAGGATCTCGAATAGTCGATCTATGAAGATCTTTATTCTGATGTGCGGTTTGATACTGTCTTCCGAGTTTTTAGCGTAAGCCTAGTGTAACGGATATTAAACGACTAGCAGTAGACGTAAGCCTAGCATAATAAGTGTATTGCTGACTAGCAGGATAGTTAAGTCTAGTTAGCCTCTGAATTTATGCCAAAGGACATTGGCCGTTAAAAAGGAACTGACCTCTAACCAGGACTCTAGATAGAGATTGTGAACATGTGCTTATGAAATAATGAGAACTCTTACAGATCGTACATGAATGTGATGTGACTTTTGTTCCCATGTAGTTGGTGTCTGCTCATGGTATGAAATTACTAATTAAATATTTTGAGTCGTCAAAATCACAGTGTTATTGCGTGGTATGCCAAAGGAACATTATGTTCCTAGCAATAGCGTAAGACTAGTATAGATGGATATTGTACAGCTAGCGGCAAGCGTAAGCCTAGTGTAACGGATATTAAACGACTAGCAGTAGACGTAAGCCTAGCATAATAAGTGTATTGCTGACTAGCAGGATAGTTAAGTCTAGTTAGCCTCTGAATTTATGCCAAAGGACATTGGCCGTTAAAAAGGAACTGACCTCTAACCAGGACTCTAGATAGAGATTGTGAACATGTGCTTATGAAATAATGAGAACTCTTACAGATCGTACATGAATGTGATGTGACTTTTGTTCCCATGTAGTTGGTGTCTGCTCATGGCTTCTGACACCAGAATGTTACGGGCTTCTCGGGATCCCAGTATGTTCTGGGTGCTTCGATGACTTCTAGTATTTGAGGATGACCAAGTTATTATATTCGTATTCAGTTTATAGAGTCAAAGTCCCTCGGGTTCTTATCACTTTTGTAGGATTCCATAATACTGTCCGTTGGTATCGATAATGTCTGCTTTAACCCTTGTGATTCATTATGTGCTGAATGTGTTTCATATTAAATTCGACCCTTGACTGACCTGTATTAGTCTCTTGTCTTATTAATTATATTGGCAGTGTGAGATGCAGCGTGTTAAGACATTAATCATCACTAGTCATGATCAGTTGAGGATGAATAGCATTTAACTCAACTCCGAATACGATAGTTGATAACACTGTGATTTTGACGACTCAAAATATTTAATTAGTTATTTCATACCATGAGCAGACACCAACTACATGGAATAAAAGTCACATCACATTCATGTACGATCTGTAAGAGTTCTCATTATTTCATAAGCACATGTTCACCATCTCTATCTAGAGTCCTGGTTAGAGGTCAGTTCCTTTTTTTAACGGCCAATGTCCTTTGGCATAAATTCAGAGGCTAACTAGACTTAACTATCCTGCTAGTCAGCAATACACTTATTATGCTAGGCTTACGTCTACTGCTAGTCGTTTAATATCCGTTACACTAGGCTTACGCTTGCCGCTAGCTGTACAATATCCATCTATACTAGTCTTACGCTATTGCTAGTAATATAATGTTCCTTTGGCATACCACGCCAGGCTAATCTGCCATAATTATGCAAACTGCGTTATTCCTACTACGACTTACGTTTGGTTCAAGAAATACACTGCTCAAATGGCTTCCTAGCCACACAATTAAAAAAGTGGACTACGCCACACACTTTCCAGTGGTTATACCACACAATATAAGTGGCAATGGCCACACTTCTAAAACACTCTGCCGTTCGGGTCGAATATAAGTGGCAATGGCCACACACAACGCTGCCGTTGGGGCCGAAGCCCACAAGTCGAATGACCTTACAAAGACATACGCGTCATGCATAGTGATATGCATACTACGTCGTTAATATATATTCAATTGCGATGTTCCACGGTGCAGCAATCCGAGTGTGATCAAAACTCGAATGCATGCACACATGCAACAACCATCGACATCGGTCGATGAGATATATCTCTATTCGTTTGAGGTGTTCCATGATACAGCCATTTGGATCGAGCACAAATCCAAATGTCTGTAAGCATGAAACAATCATCGACATCAGTCGCGGAGATATAATCATTTGAGGAATGCGCCATGCTGCAGACATGAAATTCGTTCTCTCTAACTCCATGTCAGAGATTGCAAATACATCTTTATGTTTTTTTATGAAATTCTCTAGTCTATTCTGAAATTCTTCAGTAGTATGTAATTGTTTTAGTAAAACTTTCGTCCTGTCTGGATTTTCATCGTTGTTGTTTTTGAGATGACTGTATTGATTTCTCGTCATTTGGTTACAACAAGCTGGTTTCGAGGGATAATATGATTTGTTATAAAATTTGCCACTTCTTTTATTCGGCCAAGCAGAAACTGACTCTACAGTACAATATCTGCTTTTAGAGAAGTAATATTTACTCTTCCTTCCATATGTTTCGTTTAATATGTCTCTATCTCTTTCATCAAGGTATGGATCAAAATTTGTGTATTTCTTTCTGGTGTCTGTTTCTGAAATCTCATTCGAAATACATTTTCTGTGATACTCTCTTCTCTGGGACTGGAGGGAGGAAATGGGATAGGGACGCTTCTTATTCCCCGAAGGAAATGTGTTTGGAAAGGTTTTGGATAACGTTTGTGTAGAGAGGTTCACATAACCGTCCTTGTAACTTGATAGTTTGTGGGAGATTCATCCTGTGGTATTTGAACTTGTCCTACAATCTTTCCTCTTGGGATAGTAAGAGTGGTTCCTGAAGAGTTAACAATCATTATTGGAAAGTCTCTATTCTTACTCACTATTACAATGCCATCTTGCATTTCCACATGTGGATCATCCGTTTCTTCATTCTCCATCTGAGAAACATAGATTGTCTGTCCTATATTTACATAAGGTGAGTTCTTTATACGAACCTTTGTTACAGTGATAGAACTCGGCTTCAAGGTTACTGGAGCGGTAGTTCTTATCAACGTAGCGATATGTATGTCATCTTGTAGAGGTATATAGCTGCCATTTATCCTGAGTTGTTTCAAATCAAAGTATATTTTGGCATTATTTTTTCTAAGGAAGTCTCTCCCGATTATAAAATTTCTAGACAATCCTCTCGTTATAATAAATGAGTGTTCTAGCATTTCTTCTCCCATTTGAAATATATGTAGGCAGTTCCTAATGCTTTCAGATCTTGTCCCGTTACTGATTTCATTCTTACTGTATGTCTTGAGAACTTCGTCTTGTATTTTATCTGATGGTACAACTTCTCTCTAATTAGACTTACCGTCGCGCCAGTGTTTATGAGAGCTCTGAAGTTTTGTTTTCCTTGTTTTAAAATGCAAGAACAAGGGTCTGGGATAATATTTATGTAGGCTTGATCTTCTTTTAATGTCGCTGGTTTATCAGATAGAGATCGATTCTGCAGACCATCACATCCGATCTCTGTTAATGTGAGGTCCTTCCGTTTCCCATTCTCCTTGAGGTTGGTTGGGAGTCATTTCTGTTTTGAGGATGTCTTCTAATATTATTTGTCTGATAGTGATTTTGATACTGATAATTTCTATGATTTATTTCTGGTCTTGAATTGTTGTCCCCAAAATGATTTATGGGCTGTGAATTTCTGTAATTCCCTGCTACATATTCTTGACCTGCACAGTTAAAACAGACGGTGGTTGGTTGTTGGGGTTCTACATTGTGTATTCTGTGGTCTCTTCTGTGGTTACTCTGTAGTACTGGATTTCTCTGATTCTGGTATGAGTTATTGAATGATCTTCTGTGATGTTCTTGATTTCTGTCCCATCGATGTCTCGAATGATCAATTTCCATAGGTTGGTGCATTTGTTGATCATGTTGGGTATGTTGGTATTCATACTCTGGTAGCGGACACCTTCCAATCCGTTGTTGGAATCTTTTCTTCACGTTCTCCTCATAAACAGCTAATTGTATTGAGGTAGTAATTGACTGAGGATCTTTTCTGAGTAGATGAATTTTCAGTGAATCAGAATACAGTCCGTCCACAAAAATTCCGACAAGATGTTTCTCCAGATCAGTTGTTGGAATGTTACCTCCAACAAAAGCATCTTCGGCGAGGTTTAATAGCCTATCTCCGTACATTTGAACACTTTCCTGTCGATCTTGCTTTATTCTTCTTAACATCGTCCACGCATGCTCAGCGTCGGTAATCTCTAAGTATCTTGATACCAATATTTTCTTGAGTTCTTCAAAGGTTTCTATCGGAAATGCCTTTGCCCTCCGTCGGACAAAATCTGTGACCAGGCCCTCTGATGTCAAAAAAATTATTTTCTTCTTGTCAATGTCTGTAGTTGCATTTATCAAAAAGGCGAATTTATCAACGTCAACCATCCATTGTCGAAATCTTTTCGAATCCCCATTGAATGGTGTGACAAAGTTCTTTATATTGTTAAATTTCGCATGTTGGTCAACATGCTGAAGAGTGTCAGTCATGTTACGTAATGCCATTAGGTTTGTTTCATTTTGATCCACTGGAAGTGGTATTTGATGCGCATTCATTTCTGGTTGATTTTGCTGTAGGTTCTGCATCATTAATGCCTGTTGTTGGTTATGCTGCCTTTGCAAATTTTCCATGTAATTATCTACATGTTGGTTCGGTTGCGTCATTTTCTAACAGTCCACCGAATCCTGGTTGTCAAGGCTCCAATTTACCTTCTGTTTGTGACAGGAGCACCAGTTTTGCCCTCTAAGTATGTACTCGTTTTACATACTGGGTAAAGTTTATTTTATATTTTTATCTTTTCTCTTTTTCCTTTTAATATGTGTTTCTGAAGAGTCATAAAACGAGAATACTGGTTTGGTTCACCAGAGGTAGAAATTCTCTTCGATATTTTATGGGACCCAGGTTTTTATTGATTCGGTTTCCTTGGACTTTGTGTGACATATAATGTAGTACTCTTTCATCAGAAATCATCCAAACTGAATGTAGAACTTTAAATAAAATTCAACGGTCCAAATGATGTCCGAAATAATCCATGATAGAAATTCCAACGATAACTTTATTTTACAAGTCTTCAATTTACACAGAAGATTTGATCATATAATTATTATGTCGGTTGCAGATTAAAATGTCCTACTCTATTATATTACGTTGGAAACTGGTACCAAAGAGTATTTGTTATTATTCCAGTTTCGTATGTATCTGTTATGTAGTGCAAAGTGTCATCGTCAAAACCAACTAAGAAGCTGGTGTATTTTGAACGATAGGAGAGTGGAAGACAATTAGGGAGCTAATCTCCAAAATAATATGTTCCAAAAACCTATTCTAACAATGTTCGATCTTAAACACAAATGACTGTTTGTCATTGTCATATATCAAATCGAACGAATTCATACCATTTCTGCATCAAAGCAAGAATACACTGTCCAATGTCAGGGGATAAACTAGCTTGAGTCTATCTGAGTCTACTTCAACATCGGTCTGTCTCAAAATCATAACCATCTCGTTGCAAGGTCAGTAGCTAAAGACTACTAAACATTAGTCTTCATAACGGATGTCTTTTATTCCAATGAATATATTGGCTAAAACCACTGGTTACAATTATTTGTGCACCATTTATGTATATGTCATCGTTACTGCACTAATAACGTTCACGTCATCTTGTCGTCATTTCCTATAACTGCCTTTGGTGTCTATGTTAAGTTTCTTTTGTTTTATAGGTTAATTATGAATTACGTCATCAGTCTCTGTTGTCTCTTATGTTAGGTAGAATTGAGGGTATCTTTTATATAATGTCGTCATCAATCCGTTCACAGGGGGTAAGCTAGCTTGAGTCTATCTGAGTCTACTTCAACAACGGTCTGTCTCAAAAGCACGACTGTCTCGTTGCAAGGTCTGTAGCTAAAGACTACTAAACATTAGTCTTCATAACGGATGTCTTTTAGTCTAATGAATCGGTTGGCTAAAACCACTGGTTACAATCATTTGTGCACCACTAATGTATATGTCATCGTTACTAAACTAGTTAAGTTTACGTCATTATGTCGTCATTTCCTATAACTGTCTTTGGTGTCTGTTAAGTTTCTTTTGTTTTATAGGTTAATTATTAATTACGTCATCATTCTCTGTTGTCTCTTATGTTAGGTAGAATTGAGGGTATCTTTTATATAATGTCGTCATCAGTCCGTTCACATATATCCCCATGCCATAAAAATGTATTTTAAGAGACATTTTCCGGTACTGTCAGTCGGTCTATCTATGTAGCATCTCAATTTTAGAGTAATAACAATAATAATATAAAAAAAAAACACTTCATAACGTGCATGTATGGGGAAACCTTAAGAACGAATGTCTGAAAACTCATTATCGGTTGAAGTATCACATAGAACAGGTCGTTAATGTGGCAAGGACCTCTTCTCTTGGTTTAAATCCTGATGAAGGACGTGTAGTAAGACAACATAAGTATCAACTGTTTGGCTTTACAACCCGATAAAGAGCCGAAAGTCTCTTAAAGCTGGATCAGTTTCAGTAAGGTCTTTGAGTGATGGGTATTAACGTAGTCGTGGAGTCAGATACCTCCCTTACAAACTCGAATCTAGTTGAATCACGATGTATGAAATTTGTCGTAGCTCCGCAAAGGTTTATGTAAAGGGGAAACGTTTCTGCCAAAATGCAAGTTACAGTTTGTCAGCTAATAATGACATGAGCTGGGATAAAAGCATGCCCTTATCCACGTGGGGTGAAACATTGCGAGGAACTTGAACTGTAGGTGTGAGATGTGAAGAATCATCAATAATCATGTCTACATCACACGAGAGGCGTAGGGAATTCGTTTGTCTTCTACGTTTTTTAGGTTTGACATATATTTGATCCTGCGAAAATTTCGGAAGCTTGGCTACAGGGATGGAATCGGAAAATGAAGAATCGTATCTCCGTTTATCTGCTAATTTTCGCGTTTCGTTCATGTCCATCAAGGTGGTATCCGAAGCTGTAGTCACTTAATCGTTTTCTGAAACTACGGGTTTGGAGCAATCGATATCGGATGGTGTTGATAGTGTAGATTGAGGAAAATCAAGATTCATACTTGTTTCATTATGTTCGATTCTTTCATCAGCAATACGTTCTTGTCTTGAAATGAGACGCTGTCTAATTTCTTGTAGGGGAACGTTATCTTCACTTGATGATGAACTTCTACAATCTTTAGCTCTTTGAATCGCATGATCCAAACGATGCGGTACAATTTCTGACTCTGAGCAAGAATGTTCTGATGTGTCCACTGCATCCGAAGAAGATGAAGAAGAAGATGGAGGTTGGGCTAACGTAGATAAACGAGTTGGTCTCTGGAACTGCGTATCTGGGATATCAAGCGGTCGGTGATCTTCAAGTCGCATCTGATTGACGTGAGCTATTGTAGTGGAATTGCGTTCTTCGTTCCACAAGATATAATTAGTTGGAGAAGTTTGTTCCAATATTTTATATCAGGGTAACCATCGGTTGTCAAATTTATCCGTCCTAACATGCTTCTTATAGTATACTTGGTCACCAGGCTTGAATTCTTGCAGTTTAGAGGTTTTGTTACGGATCCTGGTTCGTTTAGCAAAAGCTTTTCGGACGTTTCTGTGAGCAATGACATGTGCCCTATGTTTATGCTGCAAAATAATCTGTATCGGACATTCACCTGTATATTTCCTCTGGGGAGACAAGATGTTATCCAAAGGAAAATTTGGTTCTCGACCATAAAGTAAGTAAAAGGCGAGAATCCTGTTGAGTCACTGATGTTCATTCTTATAGCTTATAAGGCTTGATTTATGTATGTATCCCAATATTGGCTGTTCCCTTCCGTAAGTTTTGCTAATATGTCGTATAGGGTAGAGTGCATCCTTTCTTTTCTTCCATTTGATTCTGGATGATAAAATGAGGTTTTCGTGTGTTTTATATTCATTTTTCTTACTGTTGAGGCAAAAGGATCCCCTACGAACGGTTTGCCATTGTCACTTATTATTCTCTGAGGACAGCCATGTCGCGGAATGAACTGTTGTAAGAAGATGTCTGTAATGAGAGCTGAAGTGGCATTTTCTAAAGGAAAGCTCTCTGACCACACAGAATATTGATCCACCAGGTGTAATATGTATTTATGTCCTGACAAGGTAACTGGATACGGTCCCGATATGTCTAGACTAACGACTTCCATGGGATAATGTCTATATGACATTTCCTGAATCGGTGCTCTAATCATTCTCATATTTCTGAGTTTACAAATTTTACACGTTCCTACATATTCTATGATATCTTTTATCATAGTTGGCCAATAGTATCTCTTCGTAATGATGTCGAGAGTTTTATCGCGTCCGAAGTGACCATTTTCGTCGTGAAATTGTTTCAATACAGTTGGTACCAATGATGTGGGGATACATTTTTGCAGTAATCCATTTTCTCGGGGACTGACATGATATAAAATATTGTCTTCTGGTAGTATCACATAGTCTCTCTTTTCTTTCGGATTGATACGTACTTGTACTATA
Organism: Oreohelix idahoensis; assembly: GCA_024509875.1. Lineage (NCBI taxonomy): Eukaryota > Metazoa > Mollusca > Gastropoda > Stylommatophora > Oreohelicidae > Oreohelix > Oreohelix idahoensis. The sequence continues at coordinate 170,405 of JAMPIV010001530.1, forward strand.
ATCTTGGTTAATGCTTCGTCTTTCAATTGTTCCTTCTTGAAGATTAGACTCTGTTCAAAATCTCTAGATTCATCGCCATCATCAATTCTCGAGGTTTCCGTAGGTTGTGCTTTCTGTTCTTGACTATCAGGAGACCCAGTGTCTTTACTATGTTGGATGAAGTCAATAGCGGAGATTTCTTTCGCATTATCATCTATTTCAGTTAAGGCTTGTTGTTTCAGATCGTCCACGTCTGTAGGTTCAGGATATGGTATTTTCGATAATAAATCTGCACATGTGTTTAGTCTAACAGGTAAATACTCGATCTTAGTATTGTAATTTTGCAAATTGATAGCCCATGTCTGAAGCTTTTTTGGTCGTTCTTGGAGTTTAGTTAGCCAATTTACTAGAGGTCTGTTTTTATGATAACCAAAGTTCCTCTGATATAAAAGTCAAACTTCTGCAAAGCATAATGTGAAACACAGAATTGCATAAGCTTCATTTCTCTCAGTGTATTGGAGGCATTCCCTATAGCTGATCATAGGTTTTGTAATGTCCTGGATAGTGCCAGAAAAGGTATTGTTGATTAATGCTGACTTTATGTAGTAAAATGCTTTCTGACATTTTTCTTCCCACCGAGTATGAATTTTGCATATTTCCTGGTTTAAATTCAGCAATAGGTTCGGCTATCTTTTTTGAAAAAATTGATTATGTGTTTTCGATAGTAAGCACAACACCCTATGAATCCTCTCACTTGCCTTACATTCGTTGGTGGAGGTATTTTCTGTATTGCTGCAATCTTATCGTCATCTGGTCTGATTCCATTCTGATTTACTATGAAACCTAAGTATTCGATCTCCTTTTGTAGAAAGCTGCATTTACTTAATTTTAACTTCACTTTGTGTAAACGTAATCTGTCAAAGAAGTCTCTACATGCTTAAGGTGATCCTCAATGTTGGTATTCATACTCTGGTAGCGTTCACCTTCGGGCAGATAGGGCTCGTGATCCTTGGTTGGTAGCTTATCTAAGAGAAGGAACTCTGAATTCAAACCACCGCTGCCTTGCGGGAATATCCATTTGTGGAATTGGCTTCGGGAGTAAACCCTGAGGATAAATCCGGAGTCGGAGTCCCTAAGGCAGTCTAATGTCGATTCGACATTATTCTGGCAACTCCTGCGACATGGCTGGTACCAAACTGTATCGGCTACTGCCGTTCCTTTGGATCTACCGGCTGTGTGGAGAGGGGGAACATGCTGCATGGGCAACAGCTTGATCTCCATATAACTGTGCCCAAGCTCGCCACCTGGAGAGGACACTCCAGCTTCAACCCATAGGGTGGTCGGCAAAAACCAACGGGAAGTAGCAGTTACCGAGTTTTCATAAGCATTATTGCCCAATAAGGTGTAGGACAAGGGAATTAAGCATGTTACCGTTATAAGCAATAAGCCCAAATTGGCGTAGGGCCAAGGGGCTACTTCCTGACAGTGGGAGAGGTTCTAGATAGGATCACATGTCACTGACAGTGGTAATTTAGCTTCAAGAAGAAGGGGGCAGACCCCCAGTCAATAAGGTTGTTGTCCCCGCCACACTGTGTCTGCTATTCCCCATTGGGGTGCATGGGGATTAGGGTCAAACCCGAACTGTGGGACAGAAAATTTTTGGCACCAAGCAATTATCTCGAAAAAATAGAAATAAGCAAACTCTCAGATTGGATGCTTGGAACGGTCCGGACTATGTTGACTGGATCTATCCGAAAACGCTACAGGATGTAAACGATGTAAGGAAGACAGCCATAATTTATGATGAGCTTAAACGAACTTCAGGTAGGATATAGCTGCATCTTCAGAAAACGGCGCCTGGCGGGCTCTGGGATATGGTGAGCGAGAAGGACTATACACATTTTATTGGCAAGGGAAAGATCATGATAAAGCTATAGAACACGGAGTAGGTTTTGCGGTCAAAAAAAATCGCTAAACTACATGGGTGGATTGGTTTTTGAGAATGTTTGAGTTTTATAGTGGTGGTGGGGGAGGGAATTTTTTTAACGCTCCGTAATTGGGGGTTAATACACAGGTCCCATCAGGTGGTTAGAGAAAAGATTTAGTATATGTGAAATGATATGGTCCTATGTACTCTTCCTCAGAAGCTAAAAGATAGGATTAGAGGAAGATTTAGTTTCTGTGCAGGAGTAGTGTTCAATGATTGGTGATTTTGATGTATTGGGCATTTATGGGGAACAGCTTGTTCTCCTTGGTGACTTTAACGCTAGAGTGGGTGCCGATAATGTTTCATGGCCTTCGTGTCTGGGCAGGTTTGGTATTGGCAAGATGAATGAAAATGGACAACGGCTCTTAGAGTTGTGCGTCCACCATGACCTCTGCGTGACCAACACCTACTTTCAGACAAAACCCCAGCATAAAGTGTCATGGAGACACCCACGATCCAAGCACTGACACCAACTTGACCTGATTCTCGTCAGAAGGCCACTCCTCAGGTCTGTGCTCTCCACGCGCTCGTACCATAGTGCAGACTGTGACACAGATCACTCCTTGGTTTGCTGCAAAATCAGAGCACAACCAAGAAAACTCTATCGTGTCAGACATGAAGGGAAACCACGCATTGATACCAGCAAGATGTCAGACCCTTTCATGATCGCTCAATTCACTGCGACCTTCAAGAAAGTGCTCAGTAGCCCACAGCATGGTGATACTATTACAGAGAACTGGGAGCATCTACGGAACACCATTCAAAGTACTGCACTTGCCACCTTTGGTAAGAAAACAGCAAAGTCAAATGACTGGTTTGACGCTTCATCAGATGTGATGGCACCTGTTATTGAAGCTAAGCGCAGCGCTATGAATGAATACAAACGTTCACCGAGTGCCAGAACCCTACAGATCCTGAGGGCTACGAGAAGCAAAGTTCAACAAACTGCTCGACGCTGTGCAAATGACTATTGGCTCCAGCTCAGTGAGAGCATCCAGATCGCAGCGCAAACAGGCAACATTAGACAAATGTATGACGGTATAAAGAAAGCACTTGGCCCCCATAAAAGTAAGACGGCACCGCTAAAAACCATCAGCGGAGAGAAGCTAACCGATAAGGGTAAGCAGATGGAGAGGTGGGTCGAGCACTACTCTGAGCTTTACGCTAGAGACAATACCGTTACGCCTGCAGCCCTTGATGCTGTAAATAGTCTGCCAACTATGGAGGAGCTGGATGCCGAACCAACATTAGAGGAACTCAGTAAGGCCATTGATAGCTTGGCCTCTGGCAAAGCACCAGGCAGTGATGGGATTCCTCCTGATTTAATCAAATGCTGTAAGAGCACGCTATTACATCCCCTGCATAGGATGCTGTGCCAGTGCTGGGAAGAGACAACTATTCCTCAAGACATGCGAGATGCCAAGATTGTAACACTGTATAAAAATAAAGGATACAGAAGTGATTGCAATAACTACAGAGGCATCTCTCTTCTTAGTATTGTTGGTAAGGTTTTTGCCAAAGTCATCTTAATGCGACTACACAAGTTAGCTGAGCGCATATATCCAGAGGCACAGTGTGGATTCCGAGCTGGCAGATCAACAACAGACATGATCTTCTCTCTCCGCCAGGTTCAGGAAAAATCAAGAGAGCAGAAAAGACCATTATATATCGCCTTTATAGACCTCACAAAAGCATTCGACCTGGTTAGTAGGGATGGACTCTTTAAAATCCTCCTGAAAATAGGCTGCCCTTCTAAAATGCTGGAAATGATAAAGTCATTCCATGACGACATGAAGGGAACAGTCCAATATGCTGGAAGCACGTCCACAGCCCTTTTGATATACGAAGTGGCGTTAAACAAGGCTGTGTTCTGGCTCCGACCCTCTTCGGAATCTTCTTTGCCTTACTCTTGAAACATGCATTCAGAGATGCAACTGAAGGAATATATGCCTTCACACTAGGTCAGATGGCCGTCTGTTTTAATCTTTCAAGGCTGAAGGCAAAAAACAAAAATCAGAAGGGTCACTATAAGAGACTTGTTGTTCGCTGATGATGCTGCAGTCGTCACTCAAAGCCAACAGGAGCTTCAGAGCTTGATGAATCGCTTCACTAAAGCATGCAAGGACTTTGGCCTCACAATAAGTCTAAAGAAAACGAATGTTGCTGAGTAGTCAGGATGTGGGTGCTGCACCAGTTATCACTATCGATAACTATGAATTGGCAGTGGTGCACCACTTCACATACCTAGGGTCTACCATCAATGACAAACTCTCACTGGATACAGAAATCGACAGCCGCATTGGCAAAGCTGCAGCTACCTTTGCCCGCCTCACATCGCGTGTTTGGGGAAACTCTAAACTCACAATGAAGACCAAAGCTGCGGTATATAATGCCTGCGTCACCAGCACACTCCTATATGGCAGCGAGACCTGGACGACCTATGCTAAGCAAGAAAGAAGGCTCAATACCTTCCATTTGCGGTGTCTACGCCGCATCCTCGGCATCTCGTGGAAAGATAAAGTGACAAATGTCGAGGTGTTGTCACGTGCTGGCCTTCAAAGTATGTATACGCTGCTTAGGACAGCGCAGACTTCGCTGGCTTGGCCATGTTCGCCGCATGGAAGATGGTCGCATCCCAAAGATATCTTCTACGGACAATTAGCAGATGGCAAGAGAACAGTTGGGCGACCACAGCTGAGGTTCAAAGATGTGTGCAAGAGAGATATGAGGGCACTGGACATGGATCCAGCAACATGGGAGGATAAAGCTGCCGATCGCACTAAGTGGCGATGCTATTTACGGCACCACCTCAGATTGGGCGAAGAGAGGCTCACACAAGAAGCAGAGGTGAGGAGAAAACATCGAAAGGAGCACCAGGAAAATAAGCAGCTGAGGGCTGCCACCTCAGGGGCGCATTCCCATAGTCAGTTATGACTGAAGGGGCTATTATTATTATTATTATTATTAGCGTTCACCTTCCAATCCGTTGTTTGAATCTTTTTTTCACATTTTCCTCATAAACAGCTAATTGTATTGAAGTAGTTATTTGGTCAACATGCTGAAGAGTGTCAGTCATGTTACGTAATGCCATTAGGTTTGTTTCATTTGGATCCACTGGAAGTGGTATTTCATGTGCATTCATTTCTGGTTGATTTTGCTGTAGGTTCTGCATCATTAATGCCTGTTGTTGGTTATGCTGCATTTGCAAAACATCCATGTAATTATCTACGTATGGGTTCGGTTGCGTCATTTTCTAACAGTCCACCGAATCCTGATTGTCGCGGCTCCAATTTACCCTCTACGTATGTAACCGTTTTACATCCTGGGTAAAGTTTATTTTATATTTTTATCTTTTCTCTTTTTCCTTTTAATATGTGTTTCTGAAGAGTCATAAAACGAGAATACTGGTTTGGTTCACCAGAGGCATAAATTCTCTTCGATAATTTACGGGACCCAGGTTTTTATTGATTCGGTTTCCTTGGACTTTGAGTGACATATAATGTAGTACTATTCATTAAAAATGATCCAACTGAATGCAGAACTTTTAATAAAATTCAACGGTCCAATGATGTCCGAAATAATCCATGATAGAAATTCCAACGATAACTTTATTTTACAAGTCTTCAATTTACACAGTTGATTTCATCATATAATTATAATGTCGGCTGCACCTGACTTCATCTCCAGTCGTCTTGACTTGTCTTGCCACTGGATTCAGATGGACCCAGGCGAGAGAGAGTGAGGTCGACGAATTGCGCAACTCTTCCTCACTTTAAGCCAAATCACTGCGCAAGTCACTCTTTCATCCATTCATCCATCCACTCGAAGTCCTGTGGCGATGGGCGAGAGGCGAAGCGGCAGGCGTGGGTACGCTGGCAGTCGTAGTCGCAGACCTACACACAGGCGGCTCAGGCCATATGGTCGTCTTCCACTGATCGGAGCAGCAGTGGGATTCGGCAGCCCTCTGAGTGTCTGAGCAGCCCTCTTTAGGAAAGCACTGCTCACTTTCATGGCATGAGGAATGGGCTAGAAAAAGTGCCCTAAACATTGCCTGCTCCACCATTACCTAACCAGCTTACCGCGGTTGGTGGGTACCCTACTTCAGCGGGCGACACATAAGAAAAAGAAAGGACAGATTTTTCCCCTTCATTCTAGGCGCGTGGAATGTGCGCACTCTCCTTGACAAAGACTTTAACGCAAACAGACCTGAGAGGCGAACTGCCCTGATTGGGAGAGAACTGGCTAGATACAACATTGACATAGCAGCACTGAGTGAAACTCGACTTGCAGGCGAGGGCCAACTTTGCGAAAAGGGTGCAGGTTATACATTCTATTGGAGCGGAAGAGGAACTCAAGAAAGACGAGAAGCAGGGATTGGATTTGCAATCAAAACAGTACTTGTTGGCAAGTTAGAGGGGCCTCCAAAGGGAATAAATGATCGACTCATGACGGTCAAAATCCCCCTGCTTTATGGAAGAAAACATGCCACCATCATTAGCGCGTATGCACCAACTATGACAAACCAGGATGACGTCAAGGATAAGTTTTATGAACTACATGCAGTCATTGCATCAGTTCCTAAAGCAGATAAGCTCATAATTCTAGGTGACTTTAATGCAAGAGGAGGCTCAGATAACATCTCCTGGAATGGCGCTATTGGAAGGTACGGCGTGGGTCGCTGTAACAGCAATGGACTTCTTCTCCTCTAGACTTGCGCAGAACATGGCCTCCTTGTCACCAACACCATTTGTCGACTTCCTACCCGCAACAGGACCTCCTGGATGCACCCTCGCTCAAAGCATTGGCACTTAATTGACTATGTAATTGTTAGGAAGAAGGACAGGGAAGATGTCCGGGTGACCAAGTCTATGTGTGGTGCCGAATGCTGGACTGATCATCGCCTCATTGTGTCTAAAATTAAAATTCGTATCCAACCAGCCAGGCGCACTCAGGGGAAGAAAACTCATAAAAGGCTGGATGTCACCAAACTAAAGAAGACAAAAATCAAACAGTCATTTACTGACACCCTAGAAGACCGTCTCAAATCTATCTCGTTAGACGGCCAAAGTGTGGAAACAAATTGGACAGCCCTAAGTGAGCAGATCTACAACACTGCTACAGAGGTCCTGGGTCCCGCCATCAAGAAACAAAATGACTGGTTTGATGAGAACTCAGATGATATAAAGAAGATGTTGGCTGAGAAACACCATCTCTATAAAGCATATTTAAATGATCCAAAATCTACATCAAAGAAAGACGCTTTCAACAACATGCGTAGAATCGTCCAACATAAACTACGCCAGATGCGGGATTCATGGCTGAGTAATAAAGCAGATGAGCTCCAAGGCTTTGCTGACAGCCATGACTTGAAACATTTTTACCATGCACTCAAAGCGGTCTATGGTCCAACATCATCAGGATCATTTCCCCTCCTTAATGCAGATGGAAAAACACTAATTACAGACAAGGAAAAAATTTTCCAACGCTGGGTCGAACACTTTAATAATATTCTGAACCAGCCATCATCTATTAACGACGAAGCCATCATCCGCCTGCCCCAAATTCCTATAACCGAAGCACTAGATGATATACCAACTCTGGAGGAAACTAAAAAAGCGATTCGTCAACTTTCTAGTGGAAAGGCCCCCGGCTCCGATTCAATTCCTGTTGAGGTTTATAAAGATGGCGGTACAGTTCTGATAGAGAAACTTCACATGATCTTCCAGCAAATGTGGCAGAGTGAAACCATCCCACACGATCTCAAAGATGCGTCAATTATACATCTATATAAACGTAAAGGTAATCGCCAGGACTGTAACAATCATCGAGGCATCTCTCTTTTATCACTCGCTGGGAAGATATTTGCCAGAATCCTTCTGAATCGCCTTACGGCTCATCTTGACAAAGGTCTTTTACCTGAAAGTCAGTGTGGATTCCGGAAAGAACGTGGAACCACCGATATGGTGTTCGCTGCAAGACAGCTACAAGAAAAATGCCATGAACAACACCCTGACCTGTACACAGCTTTCATCGACTTGACAAGGGCGTTCGACACGGTCAGTAGAGAGGGTCTATGGAAGATCATGGCAAAATATGGCTGCCCAAAGAAATTGATCTCAGTAGTGCAGCAACTGCATGATGGAATGCAGGCTAGATTTCAGGAAAACGGTGAGCTGTCGGAGCCTTTCCCCGTCTCAAACGGAGTTAAACAAGGGTGTGTACTTGCACCGACTCTGTTCAGTATCGTGTTTTCTGCTATGCTGACTGATGCTATCAGAGACGGGGACACAGGAATCGACATCAGATATCGTATTGATGGAAAATTGTTTAACCTTAGGAAGCTTCAAGCAAAAACCAAGGTCAAATCACACACCATCAGAGATCTTCTGTTTGCTGACGATTGTGCCCTTAGTGCTGGCTCAGAGGCTGATCTGCAGCACAGCGTGGATAGATTCTCCAAAGCCTGTGCCAACTTTGGGCTTACCATCAACACGAAGAAAACAGAAATCATGTACCAACCAGCTCCTGGCACAGTTTATACTGAGCCAATCATCAAGGTAAATGGTGAGAAACTGAATGTTGTGAACAGATTCACATACCTTGGTAGCACACTTTCCCAGAACATCGTCATTGATGATGAGGTAAACACCAGGATCTCCAAAGCCAGCAGCACATTTGGCAGACTATACACCAACGTTTGGCATCGAAGTGGCATTAGTCTACAGACAAAGCTGAAGGTGTACAGAGCTTCGGTGCTTCCAGTGCTGCTTTATGCATGCGAAACATGGACTGTATACAGGCGCCACGTAAAGAAGCTAAACCACTTCCATACAATCTGTCTCAGGAAGGTAATGAACATCAAATGGCAAGACAAGATCCCGGATACCGCCGTTCTTGACAGAGCTGGTATCCCTAGCATCCATACTATTCGCTGGGCAGGTCATGTAGTCCGCATGCCAGACCATCGACTGCCAAAGATACTCTTTTATGGTGAGATGCAGAAGGGTAAACGCTCTCATAGTGGCCAAAAGAAGCGCTTCAAAGACACGTTAAAGACGTCATTGAAAACCTTTGACATAAACCGAGACATATGGGAAGCTGCTGCGCAAGACCGAACTGCTTAGCGCTCAGCTCTTCGTAAAGGTTGCAGCGGCATGCGAATCATCCAGAAGAGCAGCAGCGGAACAGCGGAGACAAACTAGAAACGACCGTGAAATAAAACCTTCACATGAAGCAAACATTCCCTGCCCACACTGTCCGAGATCTTTCAAGGACCGCATCGGGCTCATCAGTGACCTTCGTACCCATAGTGTAATCTAACATATTCCTAATAATTGGATGAACAGAGTGGTCTTCATCACCCGTGATGGACGAACAACATAATGTCAGTTGCAGATTAAAATGTCCTACTCTATTATATTACGTTGGAAACTGGTACCAAAGAGTATTTGGTATTATCCCAGTTTCGTATGTATCTGTTATGTAGTGCAAAGTGTCATCGTCAAAACCAACTAAGAAGCTGGTGTATTTTGAACGATGGGCGAGTGAAAGACAATTAGGGAGCTAATCTCCAAAATAATATGTTCAAACACCTAAATCTAACAATGTTCGTTCTTAAACACAAATGACTGTTTGTCATTGTCGTATATATCAAATCGAACGAATCCATCTAAAAATGTTCAACCAACACAAATGACTACTTGTCATTGTCGTATATATCAAATCGAACGAATCCATCTAAAAATGTTCAACCAACACAAATGACTACTTGTCATTCATTATGTCGTCATTTCCTATAACTGTCTTTGGTGTCTATGTTAAGTTTCTTTTGTTTTATAGGTTAATTATGAATTATGTCATCAGTCTCTGTTGTCTCTTATGTTAGGTAGAATTGAGGGTATCTTTTATATAATGTCGTCATCAGTCCGTTTACAATACTATAACGCTCTAATTAACGAACATCTTAGGTATGGATTTCGGAAAATAACAGACGAATTATAATGGTGCTGAAATTATGGTCCGAGTAGGAATATGCAAAATTAATCGAAGTGGATGTTAATTAGCGAAGCAGCTGTTTGTTGGCGGTCGTGAACTTGCACGCAATCTTTGTTGACACTCGATTGAGAACACTACTGTATTGGTCTTAATATACTGTATTACTATTTTGGCGACATAGCCTGTATATGTAAATATATATATATAATTCCGAAGTACCGGACAATTGGCATTATGGGACCACCCACCCTATCTGTTAGTACGTTCATAAGAGGTTTTGCAGTATTTGATGTTTGACTGTCTAGATTACGTACGAGTTAAGTAAGTTAACTGGTCCGTGTGTACTGTAGTGGTCCACTTTAGACGAGTATTAATGTTGGTATAACTGTTGGTTATATAAATATTGTAAATCATACTTTATCCTTTCACCGTGAATATCTACAGGAGCTTCTTCCTCTTCGTGTACATTGCCTGCTGGGGTCGGAGATCATGTCTCGTTATACTCTTCTGGGCTCAGTGCTGGTTATCACATTTGTTGTTAACATCTTACCAAGAGGAGGTGACATACAGAAATACAGACATACAGACAGTCAGACAGAAAGGAAGGCAGTTCAACAAGCAGTGAGGCGGGCAGACAGACAGATTGACAGACATACAGACAAGTAGGCAGACAGACAGACAGTCAGGCAAACAGAAAGACAGATAGATAGAAAGAGATACAGAGAGACAGGTAGACAGACAGACGTAAATACAAACAGACAGTCAGACAAACCGACTGGCAGACATAAATACAGACAGTCAGACAAACCGACAGGCAGACAGAGACAGGCAGACAGAAAGATAGACATACAGGCATACATACAGACATACATACAGACAGACAGACAGATAGGCAGGCAGACATTCAGACAGACCTATAAACATACAGACATACATAGTCAGACAGATCGACAGGCAGTCAAGCACACACACACACAGACATATAGACAGACAGGTAAGTACGAAGTCAGGCAGTCTGTCAGACAGATAGACAGGCAGATAGACAGAAATACAGACAGGAAGGCATACTAACTGAAAAACAGACAGATATCAAGGGGGACACATAGAAGACATATGGACAAATAAGCAGGCAGGCAGGCAGGCATTCAGACAGTCAGACAGGTAAACAAGCAGATTGACAGACAGATTGATATATATATATATATATATATATATATATATATATATATATATATATATATATATATATATATATATATATATATATATATATATATACAAAAATTACAACAAACATTTCAAACCGTTTTAGACGACAGGTCAAGATATTGTCTACATAGTTTCAAGGACGTTCTATCAGTACGTCGTTTAGATCATAGATCATTACTTCCCTTGTCGCGCCTGGTCAAACATGAAGGCCATGACAGCAGCTAACCCTTACAGAAAGCCTGCACCAAAATCACTAGTATGCCCATGTAACGGTGGCAATTTGTAACAATATGTTTAACATGAGAACGAACGAACAAACGAACGAACGAACTTTATTTTCAAAGGGTTGAGAATTGGGCACGCAGGCCCGTCTAACATTCTGCCCTTCCTTTCGCTCACCTTTCATACCGTATCCTTTCAGTAGCACATGTATTTTTAGCATTATTTAAGCATACAACATTATCGAGGTAAAATAATAACATACATTTGTAACATCCAGACATAATCAAATTTAAGGGGGGGGGGGGGAGATTATTAATTAAAATACATTAACAAAAATTAATACCTTAAAAAAAAAAAAAAAAAAAAAAAAAAACTAACAAACACAATCTAAACCATTCATACAGTAAATAAGACATAATTTGAAATGTAATCAGATAATGGTGGCATATAATAAGAAATCGTGACATTTTGGAAATCTGCTGAATTAGCTGGGACTTCATGTGTTGTCAGCGCATGCGGAAAATGTTCTCACAGGTGAGCAACTTTAAGTCCCAAGCAGATACTGCCACAGGGAGTGAATTGTCAACGCCTCCACTACACGAGATCCAGTTTTATGACCTATGCTCCTTAGGGAGGTAAAGGGTATTGACTGATAGATGAGAATCGTACATATAGGCCCGTCTTGCATTTTGCCCTTCCTCTTACTCATCTTGAGATTCCCAACGTGATGTACATTATCACAGATAGTAGTGGCACAATCTGTATTTGTAAATCTTTAGTATGTTTTCACCTCCGTCGTCAGTCTCACGTGACCTGGTGTTTAAGAAGCGGCAAATTAATTCTCTATTAGGTCACACCGGCGATTCCAGAAATTGTGTACATTTGAAAGGTAAAGGATACAGTTACACGCCCACTGAGGCATATTGGGAATATGGTGTTAAGCCCATATTTTCCTGACCATCGGCACACTAGGGGTGACTTGGTCAGCTTCACGCCGGCCGCCTTAACCTTCCCAATTCATCAAGCTGGGTCGATCTCGGTGCCGTTTGCGGTCTAACAAATTTCACCTCAACTGGGGATCGAACCATGGACCACCGAGCTAGGGTACATTTGATGGGAAGAATAAATATCTTCTTCATGGATCCTTAGCCCCCAGACTGACAAAGCAGTCAATGGCCATCACGCCTAGTGGGATCTTGTAGGACAGCAACAAACTGTCCCCATTGTGTTCGTTCAGTGCCATCCTTCGTGCTATACCCCAACTCTGGTTCATGTCGTCCTTAGATAGGTTTTAAAGTTAGTTAAAGTCCCGCCTGAGTATAGAAGATGGCGATAATACGTGAGAAGTAAAGGTGTAAGAAATAGAGTTTTCATGAGTGAATAGTTAAGGAGAAGATCTGTCTCTGGATTGAGTAGTTTCTCTGGTCCAGCCTATCTATACGACTATATTTTATTGTAAGACAATCTTGCGCCCCCTTATATTGAGAAATATAAGTTTACTAAACACATACACACACACACACACACACACACACAGCTCAGTGACAACAAGACACACAACGTGAAAAAAAATAAGGTAAATTGGGTATGGGTCTGACCAACACACACAAAGTTAGTTATTTTGTTGTTTATTATCACTAAACTTTACAACATCCAATATCTAAAAGAGAAAGACCAAATACATCAGAATTACATGCATAGAAAAATAATAGAATACCTATGCCTTCCACTCGTTGAGAAGAAACGAATCCAACCAGTTAATAACCCCCAAAAGGTTAAAGGTTAGCACTAGGTTACAGTATAGACAATAAAAAAAGGGCACAGTTCCCACTAAACGTTATTAAATAAAATTAAACAATATTCAAACAGAGTTCATATGATACAGTGTTTCCTGTACTAAAAAAAGATTTCACTCTCTCTCTCTCTCTCTCTCTCTCTCTCTCTCTCTCTCTCTCTCTCTCTCTCTCTCTCTTTTATCATACGTGGCCACACAATCTCGCTTCTTACCCTATTCTTGGTGAAACAATCTGTTGGACGTAAAATCCATGAATATCTTTAAAAGGCCTGGAGTAATTATCGCCCGAATTGGGCCCCAGTCCCTCCTTGTCAATAATTAAATCGTATAAAGGGAACGCCTAATTTGGTGGTTGATTTTCTCGATACACAATGTCACCTTGGATAGTTAATGCCGAGACACTATGAGATCTGGTGTTCCCCGTAAACAGTAGGAAAACGTCTGATTGCTAAAAACTGTTAATTATTGTTATTTGATGGTGATGGTAAATCCTATCGGCTGGCTCTGGTGAGTGCCGATTCTGAAATAGCGTAACTGTTCTGAATAAATATCCACTTGGAAACGACTATCAAATGTCGGGAGAATGTTATATTATGCACACCCTAGTGGGTTTATAAAATGCAACAAAATATATATGGGTATTTTGTAAGTCCAGTTAAAATTTACTATTAAAATGTTCGTTAGTCTCTGTGGCCCGACCTGTTCACAACTGAAACTTGGAGACGCGTAAGCCAACAGAGGACAAATTTATTCCAATCAGTAACATGGAGACAAGGCCCAAGATAAAGCCAAATAATAAAAACGCTGGTCGCTGATGATCAGGTCAGGCCCTGAAGGATATAGGAACTTTATGAAAAAATTACTGCTAATAATATCTACATATAAGCACACGTTGTTGTCGTATATTTTCGATAGGGTAATTAAGATCACTTTTGGTACCTCCCAAATAGGACTGAATAGGACTAGTACAGGTGATAGCTCAGTGCTCAGTGAGAATTAAGGTAAAGAAATAGAATTCCACAAGTGAAATGGTGAAAGGTACAATCTGTCCCTGGATTTGATAAATAATCAAACCAGCCTATCGATTACGACTGAGAGTTTGGATCAGACAGTTTCCTATAAATATATATATTGATATATTTAACCACTTACATATACACACACACAGATAAGTGACGACAGTTAGACGCACATACGTGAAAAACTATATCTATGAAAATACTGATCTATTTGAACAAGCTGACCGCCACACGTGAATAAAGTTATGTAAATTTTTATTTATCATTTAAAAAAACTTTACATCGGCAATATTGAATATCAAATCAAAATACAATAAACATAGGTTAAGAATCAATTTAAAGAGGTAGACTCCTAGGTGAAATTCTTTCCCCCTCGGTTGCCAAGATCCCGTTATAAGAGAAGTTATAGCCCAAAGAGTCCCAGATTTATACGCTAAGGTCCAAGGTTTTTCCTCTCTCAGTAAAAGAACAGAGTATATATATAGTAATCTATCCTAAGAGGAAAACAGCATTAGCAAAAACTTGCATACAAGAGAAAATACATAGTTATTACATGGTTATATCATCAACGAATTATTCATCCCTGTTATTCTCTCGTTCTGACAGCTGTGTACACAGACAACATGCGCACTCTTATCTAATCGTTGTTTTTCATAACATCTGGGACAAATTGTTCAGTCAATCACCAGCCATCCAAGCTTGAGTTACTGGTGAGTCAAACTCCAGTTTCTCCAAAGACTAATTAATCAAAATGTTGGGAAACGTTCGTCTCACTGTTGTAATAGGAAGCTGATGAAGGTCACTTCAATTTTTATCCAGTTCGGAAAGTACTTATGATATATAATGTTCACAGGGGTAAAATAGCTTAGAACTTCACTCGGTAAGTTGAATGTCAGGTACATAAATCGGTTTAGGATAAATCTCCTTCACCACAATGGTATTACTTGGGAAATGTCAAATGTTATTTCAGTCGCCACCACAGGCGAAATATATATGAACTTGAGGAAGAAATCTGGATATTAGTAAGTCCAGTTACCGTTTATTCTTAATATTACGTTTGGGCCAGCATTCTGTCGTTCTTCTGGGTGTAAAATACTAGGCCAGACAGGTCACTTGCAAAACCCCGGTAATTATATTCAGAATGTTCTTTAGGTAATGTTCTTCTCAGTTACCTAGGTACTGCAAACCGCTGGTAAGATTTAGGGTTTATGATCCAGATACTGTATAGGGAAGAAAGAAACACATAAATACTCAACCCTAATAGTATATCTAATCCTACGCGTAAAAAATATTCACCCCGTGAAATAAATTATATTTATAAAATCAATCATCATGAATTAGAAATACATACGTATTTCGTCAATACCCAATAATGAATCAGTGCAGTTATAAGTTAGTTAAACAAAAATATTCTCGACTGAGTATTTAGCAGTTAAATTAAATTTATTTATAGCTGCATGAGTTTACGCTAGAAATTATCATTTATTCTGCTTTCCACTAAAACACGTCACAAGAGAATGAAACAGACTTATAACTTAATTTCTCTGCACAAAAATCTAACTGGTGAAATATAATAGGCGATTTTACACTTAATCACTCAACCTATAGATATTAAATATTACCTCCAAACAGAACTACGGGCCTCACTACGAAACTGAGAGTTTCACTTGTAAATAAGTATCTAGAACGAAGCGATCACGTCTACTGCAACTTGGAGATTGAATGGCAAGTCTAAGCTACTCGTGTAGATATATGGAACAGACAAAAGATCCCACGTTATTTCGAAATCCGAAACAGCGCCGGTATCTCCCCTTCTCATCTAACACTTACGTTACCCCAAGAGACTGCCATAAACTGCCACTTTGCGTCTTCACACCTCACGCCCAGGACTGACCGTAGAGCGTGAGTGTCATGGAAAACCCGAGACGAATGTCTGATTTCTGAGCGATGCAGATGACAGTTTCCACACCTCGCCGACAACTTTAGCAGAGGAAACTCGCGTGACGGATGAAAATGTAGACAGTTGTCTGCATCTATGTCTGACCAGAGCGACTATTCACAGTTATTCGTCTAGTGCAGTGACTGACACATTATATCATAAAATGCGTTACCAGTATGAGAAAAAGAAACGGTAAAGTCAGAATGGGAAAGTACATTTTTTCGTAAACGAACGAATGCGAAAAAACAGGAAAAGGATAAAAGAGCGATAATAAAGTAGATGACACGGGTGGAAAAAGAAAAGAATATAGAAAATTTATTGATCATAAATCTCTATGAGACAGAACGTCCCCCCTTTAAGATATGGAAGCACTCCTTGTCTACGTTATGGAAATAAATTTCCTATATCCGTAGCTTCAGGGTGTCTGTCCTCTTCCCTCTCATCTCCCCCTCATCTCTCTCCAATTCCCACTCACGGTTACCCTCAACGTTTCCTTTCTCTGGAATGTCTCCCATGCGCGCTTGAAAGAGCGTCGCCGCTTTTGACATTTTTGAAAGATTTCGTGTGATTGCGGTCGGAGGTAGGCACCGGTCTTTCCAAGTATCTCTTTAACAGATTTAAATGGAAAAACTTCTCCTTTCCTTCAATAGAGATCTGGTAGTTAGCCTTAGAAATCTTTTTCAGAACGGTAAACGGCCCTTGCCATCCGATCCTCAGTTTGTTGTTTCCGGAAGGGAGTAACACCAAAACTTTCTCTCCTTGTAGTTATCTTTCTTTCGCGACTTTCCTGTATCGGTTAGCGTGCTTTGTGCGTGCTCGCTTAAAGTTGGTCGTTGCTAGGTCCCATCCTAGTTTCAGCCTTTCCTTTAAATCCGACACATATTTACTTGCTGAGACCACTGTCTCATCAGCCTTCTGGTCTGTCAGCGACCTGAGTAAGGCTTCCAGCGGGCCCTTAATGGGTCTGCCGAATAAAAGCGTTGCTGGCGGAAATCCTGTGGAAGTATGAGGAGATTCTCTGTAGCTAAATAAAGCTGCAGGAATACAAAGATCCCAATCTTCAGGTTTCACTTGTGCCAGTTTACTTAACATCATGTTGAGGTTTCCATTAACACGTTCCACGAGCCAATTTCCGGCCGGAGTATAAGGCTTTATGTAGATGTGTTAGTTCCTCAAGATCTTAACGATCTCATCCATCAACAGGTTTCGGTATGGAGATCCGTTATCCGTCAACACTTGCTGAGGGTATCTTAACCGAGTGAAAATCTGCACGAGGGCTTCTGCGACATGCTTGGCATCTGCGCATGTTAGCGGGATAGCTTCTGCCCATAAAGTGCATGTGTCGACTAAGGTCAGGATAAACCTGTTCCTTCCTTTAGTCTTTTGCAGGGGTCCTAAAATGTCGATCACAACCCGTTCAAATGGTGTTCCCATTATTGGCATTTCACCCATGTGGACTGCGGGTGTCCGTTGCTTGGGTGGTACACGTTGGCACTGGGCACAGGATTTGACATACCTGATAATATCAGTATTTACTCCTGGCCACCAATAATGAGTAGTTATCCGTTGGTTTGTGGCGTTCTGTCCCATATGCCCGCTGAAGGGAAGAGAGTGCCCCATTTCTAGGATCTGGCTTCTGTACTGTTTCTGTACTAGGAGCTGGTTGTAACCTTGGTCACGCTTGCCCGTTCTGCGATAAAGTACGCCATCCTTAGAAAAAATGTCCCCGTGCTGTCTAGGTTCCTTAGCCATGGGCAGTTTCCTAAAGCAGGGGGCCAAAGTAGGGTCATTTTGTTGCGCTTCTTTAAGTTCCATAGGTAACAAATTAGGCACAGGCTCCCGTTCCTTCTTGGTTTGCCCTCTTGTAGTTACTGCTGCCACAATCGGCTCTTCCGGTTTCCCAATAAACACGTATCTACCGCCAAGTATGACTGGGTAGATGGGGTCATCCATAGCAGCCGCTTTGATCACACCTCTGACAAAGTCAGAGTGTATCTCCGCCAATGCGATGGGAAGCGCTGTAGGTGCATCACTCTTAGAAACACCACAAAGTTTGACGGTCTCTCCTGTCTCTTGACCGGGTTTAACCAGGTGTCTGGCAACAATGCAATCATAAGAAAGCCCCGTGTCAAATAAACAAGAAGTATGAGAACCGTTAAAATAACAGTACCTCACGTTAAGAGTCTCTTTCCCTCAGGTTGGGAATCACTGTCAATAATTCCGTCTTGCGAGACTGTTAGCAAGCGTCCGATGCGTTTAGGCTCAGTGTAATCGCCCTGATCATGAATCCCGTGCGCAGGGTTTTCCCTTTGTCACCTTGTCCTCTCTGGCCGCGCTGCTATGTAGGACGGTCGGGTTAAGCAGACTATTTACTGTGGTTGGGTTACTTGTTTTTGTAGAACTTGGATTTTTCTGGAGGGGGGTTTTGAGGTCCAGTTTCTCTGTGGTTATTCTGATTAGAAGCACGAGAAGATTGGTCTAGATTATTCTTTCGAAAATGCTCTTCTGTCGGTTTACGTTTTGTTGCCGGCAGTTCGGCCAGCGCATTGTGATATCGCTCAGACTTTTCTAAGATGTCTTCAAACGTTTCTGCACCCTGCTCAGCTAGAAATCTCCGGGTATCAGCAGACAAAGTGTTCTTTATTTGTTCTGTTATATCAAATTCCTCAAAACCTTCATAGGTAGAGGGGAGCTGTGAAAGCTCAAGGCACTTTGTCAAGTATCCCTTCAAACGAGACGAGAACTGCTGAAAAGATTCAGAGCTCTCCTTCCTGCTGTTGCGAAACAGTTGCAGAAATTTGCGAGCATTCATTTTAAAGCGCTCCAGTAATGCTTTCTTCAACACATCATAGTTGTCTTGTTGGCTGCTTTCCAGTTTAGCGTAAACGCCTGAGAAAGCTTCATATTCCAACGCGACCTCTCTAAACCGTACAGAGTTGCAATTTTCTCAAATTTTTCTAGATACGTGTCAATCTTCTCATTAGGACAAGGAAAAGATTCTAGAGCGAAAGACATAGCGGTGAGATGAGTAGATTGAGTGCTGGAAGGATCAGTTAAGGAAGAATGGGGAGAAGACTCTCCATTGCTGGAGGTAGAGGCAGCCCCACGACTTTGGACTTCTAGAGCTTTAAGCGCTAACTCGTGCTGTCTCTCCTTCTCTTTTTCCTCCTGTTGTCTCTCCTTCTCTCTTTCCTCATGCTGTCTCTCCTTCTGTCTTTCCTCACGCTGTCTTTCCTTTTCTCTTTCCTCATGTTGTGCCCTGCGGATTTCCATTTCCTCATCCATCTTCTTCTGCTGTAATAAACGAACTTCCGCTTCTTTCCTCCTAGCTTCTTCTGCTTTCCTCTCAGCGTCATATCTTTCCAGTTCGTCCCTGACAAAAGCTTTCGCTTCGTCTCCGTCCAAACCTTCTTTTATTGCCTCGTCCCTGAGCATCTGTCTAAGTTTCGCCCTTACTGCCATAGTAAATAGCTAACTGAGACTTGTCGAGAAAGAAGTAAGACAAAAGATAACCTGGTTCCTTACCACTTACGAGAAAATACCAAAACAAAAGATGATATACTTTAACCTGGGATACCGCCTCCTATAATATAGTGTCTATCTATCGCTGCTATTAATCAGCAATAAAGCATCTAATGCAGACGACTATGCCAAATAAATGGTAGTTAAGATTACTCACTGAAAAATAAGTTGCCACAGTGGAAACAAAATAATTATTGCAAAAATTTGTAAGGAAGAAAAAATCCCCTTAATTTTTAAGTCCACTACAAGTTCACCCCTGAAGACAGTTAGGGTAAAGGAGGCAATTAACAAGACGTAATTGTCTGAAAGCACTCCTTATCTTAGCTCAAACACCTACTTCTTCAGAACCCTGTGATTGCTAGACAATCACAAACTTTACCAGCGGCTTTGTATTACAAAATCAGTACATAACATATTCTGACAAAAACCACCCTGTAATCAATTGTTTAACTCCAATAATGCTGTGGAAAAACAGTAGATATATATGTGTGTGGTCAGCAAGTCAATATCAGATCGTTTGTCTAGGGGAAAATATATATTTTTTTTAAATACCAAAACCTACGAGACAATCACACTTACTCTAGCTAGTCTATAAAGATTACAGATCCAAAATCCCGGTAAACAAGACATTTCTTGTCGCTCTACTCAGGATTAGAATTCAATTCCCGGAAAAACGAGCACCCATTTTGTCGTATATTTTCGATAGGGTAATTAAGATCACTTTTGGTCCCTCCCGAATAGGACTGAATAGGACTAGTACAGGTGTGTAACAGGGTAGACTATTAAGTAGCTACAACTGTTAGCCTTATAGTAAAGCATTTTATGAATGACTAGTTAGATAAATAAACCACTAGTCAAGAATCAATGACATCATCAGTCATGACACACATGAACCCATGATGTCATCAAACCTTGTGTGGCCTACATACAAGTCAGACCGGAAAACATTTAGATTAGAGAGAACTTTAAACAATGGTTGGTCATCATCACATAGAAACAATAATTTTAGATTAGAGGATTCGTAGCTAGTTAGGTTAAAGATTATTTCAACAGTCCACTAACCCCCAAGGCCAATCATTAGAAGGTTTCCGGTCCTAACTCCAATGAGAAATACTTCCTCTGGCAAGCCATAGCACTAGACAAGTATAAAAACTGATGCATCTTAGAAACCAGACAGAGAGAGCTTGAGACAGTAACTCAATGCTAGAGTCAAACCAACATAGGGCGTTCTTTAGTTTAGGTTTGGAGCAACCTAGCGCTACATCTACTAGAGAACGAAAAAGCCCTTGACTCCTACGGTTTGGATACTAATATCCAACTAGAGATCTCCTACCGACCAGGAAAGTTAGTGAACCAAATCTAACCCCTGCCACGATTAGGTTTGTGGTTTATTCCACATGAAGTAAGTTCGATCTAGTTTTAATTGAAGTCTCGAATCGTATTTTATTTCGCTAGGATTTCCACAGATGTCACAAAACGACTAGAGTATTGAGGAGCCGTAAGCCTTTCGCCTTGGAGGCTAAAGCTGGCAGTTTTACTATCCCCCACCAGAAATTCTTATCGAACTGCCACATTTTCCTCATGTTGAAACGAAACGAAATAAAGGATATCTTTTTAATATCTACTGGACTTTTCAAGTAACCTGCACTATTGAAGTTTCCTTTGACTGTTCGAGTTACTGATTATATATAACCCTTCAAGATCATTATTAAAACCGTAAAGGCACTTACGAGTTCTCTTAATTACCTGGGTTGTTCTTCTCTTCTGGAAGCAACACCTCTGGTGAATAACCAGTCTTTTCCAGAAGAACCCCTACAAGGAAAGTCTTGGGATTATTTCCCTTATCTCAAGTGAAATACAGATAAACATCCCTTTTCACAAAATCCACTATCACGATCTAAACTGTCACACGAGCCTTGACTTTAGGTGCCGTCCACTCCTTCCTTCACCCGGTCACATAGATTGACTTTTGGTGCCCGTGATCTTTCACACACCAGAGATTGTCATTTTTGGTGTGGTACAGCTTATGCATGATGGATCCAAATATGCAACAGCAGTTTGAAAATCAAATACAATTGCTCTAACAACAAAATCTGTTATTACAACAGCAGATACATGACATGCAACAACAGCATGCGTTGAGTCAACCATTGCCAGATAACGCTGAAGTTCCTAATAGTTCTCTACAAGCTATTGCTACCACCCTTAGCTTGGTTACACAGAATGCAAATCTGCACAACATCAATAACATTGTTAAGCCTTTTTGTGGCGATCCGTCCACTTTTCGGCAGTTGTTACGTGACATTGAGAAATTTACTTCATTGAATCCATCAGCCACTGATGCCGATCGCAAACGTGTTGCCTTCTTATCATCTCAGTCACTTGTCACTGACTATCTACGTCGCCGTGCACAGTTATTTCCAGACGAGACCTTCGCCTCTTTACAGAAGGAGCTCATCCGCCGTTACTCTTCCGTTAAGGATCACCAACATGCTTGGACTTTGCTTCGCGGACTCCATCAGGACCGTCACGAATCGGTTCAGTTTTTTGCCGATAGGTTGTTAAACCTGGCTGAAGATGCTTTGGTGGAACCTTCCTCTGCGTCTACTGATACGGAAAACCAACTTGTTGGCATTTTTATCGATGGTCTCCAGTCAGATGCGCTGAAACTTCATTTAATAAGGAAAGACCCACAGACAATCCTTGATGCCATTCAACTAGCAATAAATGAAGACAATGTGAAGAAACGGTTTGCAAATAGACTTGGGCGTGAACCTCGTGCACACGATCACACAGATGAAGAGTCAATGGACATCAGTCATTACCGTCAGTCTTGGCAGCAACCATCCATGTTACAGCCGTGCGATACTCCAGTGCCGGGATCTTATCGTCAACGGTTTGTTCAGCGCACTCAACACCAAGACAGAACGCCTGATAGGATGGCGGAAAGCAGAACACCACACAGTCAGGCGAGGGTCTTCCCAATTTCCAGGTCAGGACATTGGA
The DNA here is from genome assembly GCA_024509875.1 of Oreohelix idahoensis. Classification (NCBI taxonomy): domain Eukaryota; kingdom Metazoa; phylum Mollusca; class Gastropoda; order Stylommatophora; family Oreohelicidae; genus Oreohelix; species Oreohelix idahoensis. Next base: position 193,078 of record JAMPIV010001530.1, read on the forward strand.
ACTGCCTGAACAGGAGATGGCATAGAATGAAAATGAGAAATCTCCTTGCAGAGATAAGACCAACAACGATATGGGTGGTCAACAATAATCCACGTAGAAACGAACGCAGCTGTGACATGACATCAAAAGGGTGTTGGAAGGCACATATATGCTCAATAAGATCGGGTACGCAAACCAACAGAGGCCTACACATTGACGTGATCGACACAGAGAAGACACAGTGCACGCATGGGAATACCACGCAACGCGTATCAAAACGGAAATCCGAGGGCAGATTGAAAGCAATGTGTAGTGCTGCTACACAAACGGAGACACGTCGTATGGTCCGTGTTGTAACACACACAGAAAAAACCAGAAGTATCGGCACACAGACAGTGGTAGAAAAATTGAAGACACCACATCATTCCCATATAGTTGATCGAACCAGACGTTATCGTTCCTGTTCCGCCTCTGAAGGTCCTATTCCTCCTCCTGAACTGTACTCCCGTATCCACTCCCGTGACGCGCGTTTCGCTGAGTTACCCTCCATTACTGCAGGCCCCTCTCATGCTTCACATCAGCATGATGTTATTATACCTCCAGTTACAACAACTCCAGTCGTTACTTCCCCTCCTCCCTCTGTACACCTCCCCTCTGACCCCGCTCTTCCTCCCTCTGGTTATTTTCCTCCGCCTCCCTCCGACCATGATACCGCCCCTAATTCCGACTCTTCGGATGTTGAACCTATTCTTCCAACCTCTGATTATTTTCCTCCTCCTCCGTCAGACCTTGACAGTTCCCCCGACTCTGCTTCTTCTGATACTGAACCTGATCTTCCTCCTCCCCCAGCTCGTTTTCCTTCTAAACGTCGTCATTCGACATCATCTGGCGATTCTGCTCCCCTTCCTAAGTACCTTCTCCAGCAGGCCGAACATGTGCGTCCCCGTATTCGTCACTCCCGTGGTTATGTTCATTCTCCTCACCATAGTCCCTCTCCTCCGCCTCCGCCCCTGCCTGTCTGTTACGTGCAGTCTTTGATATCTTACAATATTATACATAGGTAATTCAAGATACTTTTATGAACTCTCGTACGAAGCCACCATTTTCGATAAGAGAATATATTTGACTCGATGAAAACGACTTCGATTCCTAGCAGCACTATATTCTGTAGAATGCAGTCAATTGTTCATGATCAAATCTACAGAGCAATGCAATGTTTTATGAATGACTAACTTTAGGACAGATTCATTATCTGTATTCAAAACGTGAGTGACAACTCACGAGTGAAGCCATCTTGGAACCAAAACATGTAGGACTTTCAAGAAGAGAAAAGGGGATGCCCGTATTATCGCTTGTTTAGTCCAGAGATCACTGCTACACATGAGAACCCTTTATCAGCGGTTCAATATTATTATATGAAAAAAATATGTGCTGAACATTAAGTTGGAGAATCGTCGCTAAACGAGATTAGGTTTAGAAGCCATCTGAAATATTGTTTATAAGCTGACGTGCTCAGTCAGTGAAGTCAGATGATATATGTATGGGCGATACTGAGTGCTTGGCTACTGACAGTCCATTATACACTTATTCTACATGAGTGCCCATGTAACATTGCAAGACCATTTGTCCACTGTACTATGATGTATTATGGCAACCTGTGATTTGTCACTATCTGTGCTGTCGAGTGTGTACGTCCAATTAAACTTTAGAAAAGGTACACAGTCGTTGGTGTCGATGACTTCCAGTCATACATGAGTGTGAGAAAAGAACATTTGTCAACAACACGAACCCTTATCATCATTCGCACATTGTACACTCAATCCATGTCTACACACCACTGCGTAGGTCAAGTTGACATTCCATACACTACAGTGGGGCAGGCAACACCATAGAGATCTTATCAACTGATGACGTTGATGACGCCTGTCTTCCAGCAGTACTTTATCAACATATATATTATCCAACTTTATCAACTGGTGGACCAGCTTTCTGGGTTTGACCTCGCAGAAGTTCAGAAGTCAACAGATTACCGATACCAGACCGTTTCCTGTGGCTGATACGACACACTTGCAGTATTGGTTTGCTCTTTGTCAACACTTTGTCACGTGACCTGTCAGGTGAATGCAGTATGTAGGTCAGAGTTGTTGACAGTTTTATATTAGACATTACAGAGTTTCACAGAACAGTTGGATCAATTCTTGTCAATGTTAACAGGAAGACAGTATTTGTGTACTAAGAAGTCCTATTTTCATCGATGGATCTTCTTGTTTTCCATATATGAACTTTAATATTTAAGGCCAGAATGTTTAATTGAATAAAGTGGCAGTTTGTTTGTTATCATAAAAATAACTTTGCCATTACTGTAAGACTGAGCCTATTTTGCAACACATACTATCATACACATAATTTATATATATTTATGTTTACATGTTATTTGTTTGTATAGTATGTTAGTTTCTATGTCAGCGGGTTGTGTTTAAGGTTGGGCGGCGTCCTCACAACAGAATATCCCACGTCATAGAGGGTCCGTTGTGGGCGTTTTCTATAGGTGCAATTTTCTTGATTGAAAATTTGCTGCGACAACTGTTGCTTTTGTGTTAGCTGTGAAGTCTGTAATTATTGTTATTTTTGTAATATTTCTTTGTTCTTTAGTTTTGTTTTGATTTGTTTGTAATTTGTTGGTCTAACCTTTTCTATCTTTCAGTTCTATTCATAATTTATATTCATATATTGTGACGTCATTTGTGTTGTTATTCTTTGCAGATTCAGTGATTATTTTCATTGATTTCCCTATTTGATTTATTTTGATTTCTGCAAACGTTCTTGTATTGTCAGTCCTATTTGTACTTTATGTATTCTGTTGGTTGACATATGTTTTATATGGGTATATTTCATAAGACACAATTGCCTGTGCACTGCACTTGGATTATAGTATAAACCAGTACCTGATTATTATTACTATTATACAAGACCTTATTAAAGGCTTGTGACCCACAGATATTGGGATAGTATACTGATTAATCAGGTCATTGAGAACTTGTGGTATTATTATTGATTCAGGTGATTAGTATTATTGTTAGGCATCATGTCTACTTTAGATTACTTCATTACACAAGGGAAAGCTCTTGATAAGACTGGTCAACAATTAGAACAATGGGCAGTTGCTCAATATGACAAAGCATTAGCTGCAGAAGAGAAAAGATTAGCTGCAGAAGAAAGAAAAGCTATGGCGGAAGAGAAAAGATTAGAAAGAGAAGCTGAGGCTGCTGCTGAACAAAAGAAATTGCAGATGCAGGTAGAGGAAAGGAGATTTGAAGCTGAACAAAAAAAATTGGAAAGAGAAGCTGCGGCTGAACAAAAAAGATTAGACAGTGAAGCTGAACAAAAAAAATTAGAAAGAGAAGCTGCGGCTGAACAAAAAAGATTAGACAGTGAAGCTGAACAAAAAAGATTAGACAGGGAAGCTGAACAAAAAAGATTAGACAGTGAAGCTGAACAAAAAAGATTAGACAGGGAAGCTGAACAAAAAAGATTAGACAGGGAGGCTGAACAAAAAAGATTAGATGCTGAAGAGAAAAAAGCAATAAGAGAACATGAATTTGAGTTGGAGAAATTGAGATTGACAAGTATGAGTAATGTTAATCAGGCATCTAGTGGTAATGGTAAACCTTCTACTTACAAGGTTAAGGTTCCACCGTTCAATCAGTCCAGTGACGATATTACATTCTGGCTGGATAGATTTGAACGTTCTTGTCGTACACATAATGTGGATAAATCACAATACGCTAATCAGTTATCAGAAAACTTGAAAGGTGAATCTTTGACTAGATTATGCCTTGTAGGAGAAGCAGATAAGGATAATTATGATGTCATTAGGGCGGCTTTGATAAAAAAAATATCAGCTAAGTGAGGAAGGCTATCGCCTTTTATTTAAGACGATGGTACCTGAGACGGGTGTAGAATTCTCAGAATTCACTGCAAAGGCACGTCTCACAGTTGATCGTTGGATTGAGCTTTCCAAAACAGAAAAAACGTATGAAGGACTTATGGATTTGTTGCTCAGAGATAAGATTATGTCATGTGTGAACAAACCTTTCCTTGAATTTATACATGAGCGTAAACCCAAATCTCTAAAAGAAATGGAAGAATATTGTTCCCAATATGTCACTGCACACCCCGACGTGACTTTTGGCAACACTAAGATTAAGGAGAGTATGCCAGTTGCTTCAGCAACACCATACAATCCCAATTATTCACACAGATTTCAGGGACCTCAAAACAGATTTGATAAAAAAGGTAACCATAATAGTTATCAAAACCAAGGTAACCAATCATTTCAGGGTTCTTCTTCAAAGAACTGGAGACGACCTGATAGCTCTCGACACAGGGGTGGTCATAATTATAGGAATTTCCGTAGAGGAAGTAATTATAGAAACTATCAGGGTTATCCGTCTTGGAGTCAACAAGATCATAATTACAGAGATACTCATTATAATGAATATGATAATGGTAACCAAGGGAACTATGACTCAAACCCAAATAGGGGTTACAATAGAGGTAACAATAACTACAGAGGTGATAATAACCGAGGTAGATCTCAAAACAAAAGACATAAACCACATTTTCAGGCAAACTCTGTACAACAAGAGTCCCATGAAGCCTATAAACAGAGTAAAGATAATAATGATGCTAGTAATATGGCATGTGCCGCTTTTGATTTTGGGAGAGCATCTCAGTGCCCCCAATGCAAAACGTTATTTGAGCCAACCACAGTGTCTACTTTAAGCTGTGGCCATCCTCTTCCTGCTCTTCCAGCATCAGTCGCGCATGATGGAAGAGGTTCTCTTGTCTTACATAAGGGTTTAGTGAATAACAATCCAGTCTCTGTGCTATTTGATTCTGGATGCACCACAATTGGTGTTAGGCAGTCACTCGTAGATCCTTCCCGTGCCACTGGACAAGTAGTCAAATGTGTAACATTTGGCGGCACATTAGAGAAATACTCTACTGCTATCATTAGGATTGCTACTCCTTTCTTTACAGGAGATGTACACGCATGTCTTCTTCCGAATCCGATCGCTGACCTCATCATCGGTCGCATTCATGGAGTCAAGGAATGCACTCCGCAACAAATTTCCACGTGGGAAAGGCAAAACATGCAGATTGCTAACGCTGTAGTCACTAGAGCTCAGGCTCTTAATGTGCCTCAAACTTCATCTATTGAAGATAATGAAGTGCATAACCAAGATAATCCCTTGGTAATTTCTCGTGACTCGTTTATAAAACAGCAAGAAGATGATCCCACTCTGAAGAAATTCTTCATTCTTGCAACTAAAGGTGATCCGAATAAAGACACAAGTCGTAAATCGTGGATTACAAAGAAGAATGGCGTACTTGTACGTATGGTTCAAGACTCCATTACGTCAAGTCATTCTCAAATCCTGGTTCCCAAGAATTTGAGAGTTAAAATTTTGCAGCACGCTCACGACTCTCAGTGTGCTGGACACATGGGTTTTTCCCGTACTAAGTCAAGAGTCCTTGCGGCTTTCTTTTGGCCATTGGTAAACAAGGACATACGTATTTATTGTCGATCTTGTAAAGTATGTCAGGAAGTTAAATCCAAAGGTCCACGGCATGCTGCACCCATTCAGGCGGCGGACATTCCTATTCGGCCGTTTCAAAAAATGGCCATAGACATTATTGGTCCATTTAAGATCAAGTCTGCCAGAGGACATCAGTTTATCTTGACGTGTGTTGATATGTGCACACGTTGGCCAGAGGCTATTCCTCTGAAGAGCATTACTACTGCTGATATTGCAGATGCTCTTTGGCTTATATTTTCTCGTCTGGGGTTCCCCGGAGAGATATTGTCAGACCATGGCACCCAACTAATATCAGATACCATGTCTCAAGTAATGTCTACCTGCAGATAGATAGATCTTTAAGTAGTATCTACCATCCAATGTCTAATGGTATGGTCGAACGCCTTAATAGAACACTTAAAAACTTACTGGGGAAGATAACTGAGGATCATCCTCAAGACTGGGACAGAGTTTTACCTGCGGCCCTCTTCGCTTACAGAGAGGTACCCAATGAACATACGGGATTTTTCTCCCTTTGAACTCGTCTTTGGCGCGCGTCCGCGTGGCCCTATGTCGTTGCTTCACGATCTCATAACATCTGACAATATTGACGATGACACAAAGTCATCCTACGAATATGTCATCGCGTTGAGACAAAAAATTATCGAAGCATGCAAATTAGCAACTTCTTCTTCTGAATTTGCGAAACAGAAGGCAAGGCAATTTGCCAATAAGAAGAGATGCTTACGACAACTTTGTCCTGGTGACAAAGCATTTGTATTACTACCTTGTAGGGAAAACAGATTACTTATTTCTTGGAAAGGTCCGTACGATATAATATCGAAAATTTCCGATGTCGACTATATTGTCGATATTGATGGGAAGCATAAAACCTTCCACATCAATATGCTTACTGAATTCCATGAACGTCCGGATTATTTGCAACCCATTTTCCAAGCAACGGACAATTCTCCAGTACAACATGGTCATTACTCATCACTGTCCGTGATACAGGATGAGGAAACAAGTTTTTCAGATGTAAATCTTCCTCTTCCAATGATCCCACTTCATTCCAGTGAATCATGGAAGAACGTTACTGTCTCTCCTGATTTGTCTCTAGGAGAACAGCGACAAGTTTCAACTATGTTGCAAACATTTCAGGATGTACTCACTGACATCCCTGGACAAACGAATGTCATTCAACATGACATTGTTCTAACTGACCATACTCCTATTAGGGTTAGACCTTATCCTATACCTATACATTTTCAAGCACAGGTCGAGAAAGAGTTGGATGAGATGATAGATTTGAAAATAATCGAACCATCCACCTCTGCATATTCTTCGCCGATGGTTATTGTGCGTAAAAAAGACAATAACATACGTCTTTGCGTTGACTATCGAAAATTGAATCAAGTAACGAAGTTCGATGCCGAACCTATGCCTTTACTGGAAGAGCTACTTACTCGACTCTCCAAATCTCATTTTTTCACTAAACTTGATTTGTCTAAAGGATATTGGCAAGTTCCTTTATCTGAACGCGCCAAACCTCTCACGGCTTTTTCAACACCTAGAGGTTTGTTCCAATGGAATTTTATGCCTTTCGGTCTTATGAACGCACCAGCTACGTTCGTACGCATGATGCGCCGAATCCTATCTTATCGGTCAGATGTCATTGCATATCTAGACGACATCTGTCTTTTCAGCGATACTTGGGAAGATCACTATTCAGGGTTAGATGAATTGCTGTCTACTTTGCGTGAGCACAACCTGACAGCGAAACCCTCTAAAGCCTATATTGGTTTTAGCGAAATTTCTTTCCTAGGCCACCGAGTTGGTCATGGTTTCCTAAAGACAGAGGACCATAATACTAGTAAGATACTTAACATCTCAATCCCTAAGACTAAAAAAACAGGTGAGAAGTCTGTTAGGTCTTATTCAATTTTATGGCAGATTCATTCAGAATCTATCCTCTATCATGGCACCTCTCTCAACACTTCTAAAGAAAGGTTCGCCTAATGTGGTCCACTGGTCTCAGGAATGCCAATGCTCTCTGGATAAGATTAAAACATTGTTTTCAACACCACCTATTTTAGTGCTACCCACTAAAGATAAGACATTCGTTCTTCGTAGTGACGCTTCATCCACTGGGATTGGAGCGGCACTAATGCAAGAGTACTCTGGAACTCTGCATCCTGTAATGTATATTTCCAGAAAACTTAATGCGGCAGAAAGGAATTATTCGGTTTTAGACCGTGAGCTATTAGCTATGGTTTGGTCGATCCTCAAACTACAGAGATTCCTTCTAGGCGCACATTTCATAGTAGAAAACCGACCAAAAAGCTCTTACTGCTATACAGAGTAAGAATTTGAAGAGCTCGAGGTCTACTCGATATGCAATTGCTCTTCAACCTTTTCATTTCTCTGTGCGAGCTATTCGTGGATCAGATAATGTGATGGCAGACATTCTGTCAAGATGCCCACATGATTCCACATAACTATTAGGGCTTAGACTTCTTGATATGTCTAGTTCTATAGTAGTTCCTTTTCTATATCATGATAGATACACATTTGTAATTTAATAATATAATGATTGTATCACTACATAGCGGTTCATGGATGTTTATTCACCGCTGTGCTTTGATGATTTTTTTCTTCATAAATCATAAATTTAAGATATCTAATACGAAATGATGATATGAATTTTTTTTTTTTTTAGGCATTGTGTAATTGCCAAAATTGTATTATACTTTGATGACACCTTCCTGGAAAAATATACTTGTAGAGAAATAATTTCTCTCAGTTTATGAGACACATTCTCACCAGTCGCTCCATAAGTCGACTTAGCCTCATATTAGGCGTTATAGGTATTCCTGATATTTTCATCTGCGCATTATTCATGCGTTGTGAGCCTATTGTACGTTGCTCCTAGATGTATTTCAAAAAAAAAAAAAAATGTTCCATTTTTTTTTTCCCGGGAGGTGTGGTAAGACTGTTACGTGCAGTCTTTGATATCTTACAATATTATACATAGGTAATTTTTTAGTGCTTAAGGGAAAGTCATTATTGTGTTACTTCCCTTGAAAGTTGTGTCGGCTCTTTCGATCAAACTCCGCGGATAAATCCATTTTTACTGCGATTTATTCGTTGTTTGGGTAATAATAGATTGTTCTTGCTTCAGAATATCTATGGCCTGAATTTATTGTATTGTTTGTCTGAGTAGGACGAGTCTGTCTTATATCTGTATATCTTTACATATCTAAGTCGAACTATATGTTCTGTTGTCTCTAGAGAGGTCAAAGGCTATTCGGCGGATGTGTCGCTAGAGAGTGGTGTGATTTGGCTTCGTCCCGATAGGGACTGTGTGTTTGCTATGTCGGCTTGATGCCTGAAAAAGTGATCTCAGTATTTGTGGGGAAAGTGATAGTCGTCTAGACCTATCGTGTATGCTTTACCCCAGTGTTTATTCATATTGCCAAGGAATGGCAGTTTCATATTTCTTATACCAAGGTAATCCAAGATACTTTTATGAACTCTCGATCGAAGCCACCATTTTCGATAGTTACGATTTGAATGTCTAAGAGAATATATTTGACTCGATGAAAACGACTTCGATTCCTAGCAGCACTATATTCTGTAGAATGCAGTCAATTGTTCATGATCAAATCTACAGAGCAATGCAATGTTTTATGAATGACTAACTTTAGGACAGATTCATTATCTGTATTCAAAACGTGAGTGACAACTCACGAGTGAAGCCATCTTGGAACCAAAACATGTAGTGACTTTCAAGAAGAGAAAAGGGATGCCCGTATTATCGCTTGTTTAGTCCAGAGATCACTGCTACACATGAGAACCCGTTATCAGCGGTTCAATATTATTATATGAAAAAAAATATGTGCTGAACTTTATGTTGGAGAATCGTCGCTAAACGAGATTAGGTTTAGAAGCCATCTGAAATATTGTTTATAAGCTGACGTGCTCAGTCAGTGAAGTCAGATGATATATGTATGGGCGATACTGAGTGCTTGGCTACTGACAGTCCATTATACACTTATTCTACATGAGTGCCCATGTAACATTGCAAGACCATTTGTCCACTGTACTATGATGTATTATGGCAACCTGTGATTTGTCACTATCTGTGCTGTCGAGTGTGTACGTCCAATTAAACTTTAGAAAAGGTACACAGTCGTTGGTGTCGATGACTTCCGGTCATACATGAGTGTGAGAAAAGAACATTTGTCAACAACACGAACCCTTATCATCATTCGCACATTGTACACTCAATCCATGTCTACACACCACTGCGTAGGTCAAGTTGACATTCCATACACTACAGTGGGGCAGGCAACACCATAGAGATCTTATCAACTGATGACGTTGATGACGCCTGTCTTCCAGCAGTACTTTATCAACATATATATTATCCAACTTTATCACTGTCACACCTCCGTCTCGTAGATTACGCATTCTCCGCAGTTGTCCTCCCGCCGGTCCACAGCCTCCACTCCGTCCCTCCCGTTATGTCCCATCCGCTCCCGTTGTCCATGCCATTGTTCCTTCCTCCCAAACTACACAGTACGATCCTCGCCTACCACCCCAAACCATTGAAAGATTAGAAGCAATGAACATTTTAGCGGGGTTATTTACGAATTGAACTTTACATACTTCAAGATACCAGCTCCTGTCATGTTGACATTTCCTGCCCTGATGTCGTTTCAAGCATGATGTAAAACCTGTTTCTCGTGTATTACGAAGCAAGTCTCTTACCCAATGCTTCCACTGCTGAATTGTTTGATCCTGATGTTGCAATGAAGACCGACTGTTAATCATCCCTGGACATCTCGGATGCGGACTTTTATCAATTTTGCAAGTTATGCTATGAAGTCCAAGAATTGCTATTTATGGAGAACTATTACATTTCCGTCCGCAAGAAAAGCATTGACGAATCTACCAGTATATGAACAGTTACCTTGCGGCCTCCTTGTAAACATTGATGATGGAGATCTCCCGACTCAGAAGAACTGTGTAATCCTCATATATTGCTAAAGTATTTCACTTCACACACGTTATTGTCATTAAATCAAGTTAGTTTTGACTGATTTAATATTTGACCATTTTTTATCTCCCTTTTTTTTTTTTTTTTCCTTTTTACTTTTGTCCATCCTTTTATCTCCCTTTTTTTTTTTTAATGTTCTTTTGACCATCTTTTATGTCCCTTTGTTTTTTTTTTTTTTGCTATAAGATTTTGCTCAGATTTGAGTGTGATGTTCGTCCTGTTGTACATAATAAAAGTGTTTAACAAAAGTACATTTTCATCCGCCACTAATGTTGGCATCATCCATGACTTATTATAATAATGACTCCATTTTGCTTTATAATTGTTTGAAGTTCCATTTATTGTTCCACTAACACATGTGATTTAACTATTTGCCATTTCTACATTGAGTACCTTAGTCCGTTGATTACCATGTTTCCAATCCTTGCATTATTTCCGGTTATTGTTATACCATTGTAGTCATTATTTCTATTATGAGACTTACCAATTTTGCCCATACCTTGCCACCAAGTTTTGTGGTTCCATTTCCATTTGTTCCATTAATTTTATTTCATCATCCCGCTTCAGTTGAAGTGTGGGATGACGGTCCATTTTGTAAATCCGCCATTTTGGGCGTCCGCCATATTTTTATGGGCACCCGCCATTTTCGTTTCCCAGTTTTCCTTTGCGACGTTAACTCGCTTGTCATGTTGTATTGTTTTATAATGTATTTGAGAGATATTTGATAACTATCAACCCATAAAAGCGGTTTGCTAGTTGGTTGATGATTGTTCAGTTCTATTTTTGCCCATTATTATTGCTAATGGTTCCTACCATGTCATCCCCTGTCATTACATGTGTACCTTGACTATGTCCATCAGTCCCTACTTATGTCCCTTGATTATGTCCATCAGTCCCTACTTAAGTACCTTAACTATGTCCATCAGTCCCTACTTAAGTACCTTAACTATGTCCATCAGTCCCTACTTAAGTACCTTAACTATGTCCATCAGTCCCCACCACTTACAATTACTTCTTGAAATGTTAATAGAATTGATTCATCCATCATTCCCATATATTGATTGTTGTATTCCATCCGACACGATTTCTGGTGGGATACATGAACCCCGATATTTTTAGAGATTAGTCAGTTTTTTTTTATGGACTAAAGTGTCTCCCTACGGGGATACACTTTGGCGGCCCCGGGCGTATGTAACAGGGTAGACTATTAAGTAGCTACAACTGTTAGCCTTATAGTAAAGTATTTTATGAATGACTAGTTAGATAAATAAAACCACTAGTCAAGAATCAATGACATCATCAGTCATGACACACATGAACCCATGATGTCATGAAACCGTGTGTGGCCTACATACAAGTCAGACCGGAAAACATTTAGATTAGAGAGAACTTTAAACAATGGTTGGTCATCATCACATAGAAACAATAATTTTAGACTAGAGGATTCGTAGCTAGTTAGGTTAAAGATTATTTCAACAGTCCACTAGCCCCCAAGACCAATCATTAGAAGGTTTCCGGTCCTAACTCCAATGAGAAATACTTCCTCTGGCAAGCCATAGCACCAGACAAGTATAAAAAACTGATGCATCTTAGAAACCAGACAGAGAGAGCTTGAGACAGTAACTCAATGCTAGAGTCAAACCAACATAGGGCGTTCTTTAGTTTAGGTTTGGAGCAACCTGGCGCTACATCTACTAGAGAACGAAAAAGCCCTTGACTCCTACGGTTTGGATACTAATATCCAACTAGAGATCTCCTACCCACCAGCAAAGTTAGTGAAACAGCACTACCCCTAGCCACGGTTCCGTTTGTGGCTTATTCCACATGAAGTAAGTTCGATCTAGTTTTAATTGAAGTCTCGAATCGTATTTTATTTCGCTAGGATTTCCACAGATGTCACAAAACGACTAGAGTATTGAGGAGCCGTAAGCCTTTCGCCTTGGAGGCTAAAGCTGGCAGTTTTACTATCCCCCACCAGAAATTCTTATCGAACTGCCACATTTTCCTCATTTTAAAACGAAACGAAATAAAGGATATCTTTTTAATATCTATTGGACTTTTCAAGTAATCTGCACTATTGAAGTTTCCTTTGACTGTTCGAGTTACTGATTATATATAACCCTTCAAGATCAATATTAAAACCGTAAAGGCACTTACGAGTTCTCTTAATTACGTGGGTTGTTCTTCTCTTCTGGAAGCAACACCTCTGGTGAATAACCAGTCTTCCCCAGAAGAACCCCTACAAGGAAAGTCTTGGGATTATTTCCCTTATCTCAAGTGAAATACAGATAAACATCCCTTTCCACAAAATCCACTATCACGATCTACCACTGTCACACGAGCCTTGACTTTAGGTGCCGTCCACTCCTTCCCTTCCCTGTCACAGGTGATAGCTCAGTGAGAATTAAGGTAAAGAAATAGAATTCCACAAGTGAAATGGCGAAAGGTACAATCTGTCCCTGGATTTGATAAAAAATCAAACCAGCCTATCGATTACGACTGAGAGTTTGGATCACACAGTTTCCTATAAATATGTATATTGATATATTTAACCACTCACATATACACACACAGATAAGTGACGATAATTAGACGCACATTCGTGAAAAACTATATCTATGAAAATACTGATCTTTTTGAACAAGCTGACCGCCACACGTGAATAAAGTTATGTAAATTTGTATTTATCATTTAAAAAAACTTTACATCGACAATATTGAATATCAAATCAAAATACAATAAACATAGGTTGAGAATCAATTTAAAGAGGTAGACTCCTAGGTGAAATTCTTTCCCCCCTCGGTTGCCAAGATCCCGTTATTAGAGAAGTTATAGCCCAAAAAGTCCCAGATTTATACGCTAAGGTCCAAGGTTTTTCCTCTCTCTGTAAAAGAACAGAGTATATATATATATTAGGCCTAATCTATCCTAAGAGGAAAACAGCATTAGCAAAAACTTGCATGCAAGAGAAAATACATAGTTATTACATGGGTTATATCATCAACGAATTATTCATCCCTGTTATTCTCTCGCTCTGACAGCTGTGTACACAGACAACATGCGCACTCTTACCTAATCGTTGTTCTTCATAACATCTGGGACAAATTGTTCAGTCACTCACCATCCATCCAAGCTTGAGTTACTGGTGAGTCAAACCCCAGTTTCTCCAAAGACTAATTAATCAAAATGTTGGGAAACGTTCGTCTCACTGTTGTAATAGGAGGCTGATGAAGGTCACTTCAATTTTTGTCCAGTTCGGAAAGTACTTATGATATCTAATGTTCACAGGGGTAAAATAGCTTAGAACTTCACTCGGTAAGTTGAATGTCAGGTACATAAATCGGTTTAGGATAAATCTCCTTCACCACAATGGTATTACTTGGGAAATGTCAAATGTTATTTCAGTCGCCACCACAGGTAAAATATATATGAACTTGAGGAAGAAATCTGGATATTAGTAAGTCCAGTTACCGTTTATTCTTAATATTACGTTTGGGCCAGAACTCTGTCGTTCTTCTGGGTGTAAAACACTAGGCCAGACAGGTCACTTGCAAAAACCCCCGGTAATTATATTCAGAATGTTCTTTAGGTAATGTTCTTCTCAGTTACCTAGGTACTGAAAACCGCTGGTAAGATTTAGGGTTTATGACCCCAGATACTGTATAGGGAAGAAAGAAACACATAAATACTCAACTCTAATAGTATATCTAATCCTACGCGTAAAAAATATTCACCCCGTGAAATAAATTATATTTATAAAATCAATCATCATAAATTATAAATACATACGTATTTCGTCAATACTCAATGATGAATCCAGTGCAGTTATAAGTTAGTTTAAAAAAAATATTCTCGACTGAGTATTTAGCAGTTAAATTAAATTTGGTTATAGCTGCATGAGTTTAAGCTAGAAATTATAATTTATTCTGCTTTCCACTGAAACACGTCACTAGAGAATGTAACAGACTTATAAATTAATTTCTCGGCACTAAAATCTAACTGGTGAAATGTAATAGGCGATTTTACACTTAATCACTCAACCTATTAGATATTAAATCTTACCTCCAAACAGAACTACGGGCCTCACAACCAAACTGAGAGTTTCACTTATAAATAAGTATCTAGAGCGAAGCGATCACGTCTACTGCAACTTGGAGATTGAATGGCCAGTCTAAGCTACTCGTGTAGATATATGGAACAGACAAAAGATCCCACGTTATTTCGAAATCCGAAACAGCGCCGGTATATCCCCTTCTTATCTAACACTTACGTTACCCCAAGAGACTGCCATAAACTGCCACTTCGCGTCTTCACACCTCACGCCCAGGACTGACCATAGACCGTGAGTGTCATGGAAAACCCGAGACGAATGTCTGATTTCTGAGCGATGCAGATGACAGTTTCCACACCTCGCCGACAACTTTAGCCGAGGAAACTCGCGTGACGGAAGAAAATGTAGACAATTGTCTGCATCTATGTCTGACCAGAGCGTCTATTCACAGTTATTCGTCTACTGCAGTGACTGACACATTATGTCATAAAATGCGTTACCAGTAAGAGAAAAAGAAACGGTAAAGTCAGAATGGGAAATTACATTTTTTCGCAAACGAACGAATGCGAAAAACAGGAAAAGGATAAAAGAGTGATAATAAAGTAGAGGACACGGGTGGAAAAAGAAAAGAATATAGAAAATTTATTGATCATAAATCTCTATGCGACAGTTGTCTCTTGGCTATTCCTATCTGGTCGGTTATCATTTAATTTATCCACACGCGCACTTTAACAAATATCGCCTGTCATTAATAACTATTTGATTGTCGGCGTCTGTTTGTTTAGTCGTATGATATTCAAACACAGTCACTTACTAAATTTCGCACAATGAAATAAAAGTGAATTGTATTACGTCAATTTTCCGTCGCCAATTGTATTAATTAGTCAGCTAAACCGTCTCTTTCTGTGTGATAGCAGGTGATAAAATTTACATTACAACTGAAACATCTGGAATAAAATAGCTACGCGTTATTTAATTCGCTAATTTTAACGCTAGAATGTCACCGTGAATTATAGTGGTAAAGTTAACACATTAAATCGCCTAATCACAAATGTATATTACCAGAAATCCAGAAAGAAACAAGCATCTTTTCCCAATGGTTCTAGATAACTTGTTTTAGACTCCGAAAAATTATGAGCGACTCTGATAAACTGATTTGAGAAAGACGCAGTTTATATACGATCATGTTGTTATGATCTCTAGAAGATGTGAATTCTCACACTCTGCTTCCCAGCAGAGAAATATGAAACTACGTTTCTCCGATAAAAGGTTTGTCGGGTCGCTTCTGTCGGCGGTTGGTAATACGACAACAAAAACTTAAACCGTGTAGCGGGTTCCGTCCGAGATTTTACATGTTTCTCGAGATCAAAGGATTAGCTCCCCGTATACAGAAATCTTCAAAGGCCGTTACACGTCCCATTTTCCCACATGCGATCTGCCAGTGATCGTAATATTGACAGATCAGCTCGCGTGAGAAACTTGCGTAAACGCACGTGGTTCGTCCCCGGCTATGAATGACAGTCTGCGAAAGTTGGTTAACAAGCTCGTTCATATGGTCAAGTAAAAAAAGGCGTGGATTAAAAAGGTGAGTCAGACTGGCAGAGAAATTTGTGACTTAGTTAGCGAATCTTAAAACTACGCCGAGGTCACAAACGGCTGGAGGATACAGGAGGCTATATTTCCATTATACGTTACAGTTCATGCTCTGCATATCAGCCTCTATCACGGGTTGCGTCCCCTTCGCCAAAACGTAGAGGCTCTAATGTGGGTCTTCAAAACCTTCGCACAAGATTACTCTTGGCAGAGTTGTAGATAGAAGTATAAAGATGCTTCTACCTAGAGGAGGTGTTGAGAAGATATTCAGAAAGCAAGAACAATGCTGAATGAGTCCCAGCAATGTTAACTTCAGTATCTGCTGTCAACTTTTGTGAAGGATTGTCTTATAATTCTTCTTCTTCTTTGATCCTTAGCCGCCGACCGTCAAAGCAGTCAGTGGCCATTACGCCTGGTGGCGTCTTGTAGGGCAACAACAAATTGATTCCACTTTGCTCGGTTGGCGGCCATCCTTCGTACAGTGCCCCAACTCTGGTTCATTCTTTGCATCTCAGCCTCCACAGTCCTCCGCCAAGTTGTTTTTGGTCGGCCTCTCTTTCGTTTTCCTTCAGGGGTCCATAGCATAGCTGTTCTTGTGATGGCATCGGGGTCTCTTCTGAGGACATGGCCAACCCAGCTCCAGCGTCTGCCAACTATGATGGTGTGCATGTCCTCTTGCTTGCTCGGAGCAAGCAGATCTTGGTTGGTGATGATATTTGGCCAAAAGATTCGGAGAATTTTTCTTAGGCATGTTGTGTGAAAAGAGGACAATTTTGACATTTCCTACTCTGTAACTCTTCAGCTCTCCGCGCCATAGAGAAGCACAGAAAGCACACAGCTCTGATATAATCCTAATTTTGTGCTTGTGCTGTACTGAGAGGACTTCCAGATGTTGTTTAGACTAAAAAAGGCTGTTCTTGCTTTGTTCATTCTGTTGTTGATGTCTTTGCTTGCTCCGCCGTCTGGTGTTACTAAGCATCCTAGGTATGTGAAGGCATTTGTCTGTTCCAGTTGCTGATTCCCTACTGATGTGGACTCAGGGTTGCTCTTATAACTAGCTCGTTCAAACCCCCAGCTGATTTAATTCAGCGAAATCTTAATTATTATTTAATAGCAATATTTAAGTGTATTTAAGAAATTGACTCAGACATACGGGTGCTGTACATTCAAAATGATTAAACCAACGCTAAATGTGTATACAAGGTATATACAAATAACAAATTTAATAATCAATCATGGTTATCAGTATAAAATGAATAATTCTTTTTTAATAAAAAAAAGTATTCATCAACGGGTGATGTTATGGTTTTCGACAGAATGGATAGTTCACTTGAAAGCTTTTAAGTTTGCACTTAACTGCCAATAGTTTGATTGTTTCTGCTCCCGCTGATGTTCGATTCTTTGCGGATAGAACCAGTGTTCAATCGTCACTTGAAAGTTGTGACACGCTCAAATAAGTTTCAGGGAGTAATCACAAAGCTGGTCTAGCGTTTCTAAGACCTGCCTGATGATAGTGTCTAGCGTCGAATTCAGGCCACTTATACTCTGACTTGTTCCAGAAATAGTACCCTCAATTGGTACCACTGACTAGTGTCACAAAAGCAGAGAACAAATACCCTCTTGAGTATTGCATTTTCCTGACACACACTCATGTGCCCCTGTGACGGTTCATTTTTTTTCTTGGTTTTAGATAATATTCGTCAAGCGATTCTAGGGTAACCATGGTTTAACTGGTAAATGGTAAAGAACACAGCAACTTTTGAAATATCTGTAGATCATTCAAGTTGATGGTTCTTGACAATTTATTTTCATGTTTCACAACACATGGCTTCACATGATAATCATAATTCATAGATACTTATGTTCAACCAGGCCAACCACAACGGGCCATCATAGTTCAGGCAGTAACGGTCACCTACGGTACCGTCTGTACAGTCTAAGTCTGCGAATTATTTCTGATGTACACAGTCGTCAGTTATCATTCTATAAACATTAGGATACTTTGCTGTAGGTACATATACGTCTCTGGCAAGCACCTAGTCAAATATTTTCCATACATGTAGACACATAAGCGGACATAAACACACATCGGGCAAAGCTCACACAAATGCAGCCATTCTGGCTGAAGACTTTGCCAAAAGATAACTCTCGTTACTCTGCACGCGCGTCCAGGTAATTATTTTATTTGACGTCATTTCATTTCATTCTAGCGACGTTCTTGTTGAGCACCACGATGGTTCAAAGTCATGAACACATTGTGGTACGCAAAAAGAGGCGCAACAGCCCCCCTCTTTTCATTCCATCATCCCTTCCCATCTATCTCAGAACTGTACCCTTTCTGAGAATGAATCTTAATCCCAGTGAGCGGAAAAATATTTTTACTTGTAGATTGAACAGGTTTACATTTACCTCTTCATTGGTTGAAAAGGTTAACAATATAATAAGTATGTACATCATTTCTCTCATCATTCACTCCTTGCTCCATATGGAACTTGGGACTACCTCTGCTTTTGGTTCTCTATAAGAAACTTGCATAAAGCATTCACGACTACTCGCAGTGGTGGTTCATGAAAACATTATTCTATATGTTGAGGTTGCCAGCCTCGTATGACTTGGACATCTACTAGCAGTTTTTCACATATTGTCGTTCGACCTTCACGGGTGATGAAGAACATTCTGTTCATCCAATTATTAGGAATATGTTAAGTTAGTCTATGGATACGAAGGTGACAGTGCGAGCAGGGAATGTTCGCTCCAGGTGAAGTTTTAATTTTTACTGGACTTTTCTAGCCTTTCTCCGCTGTTCTGCCGCGTACTTTTCTGGATGCCTGGCTTGCCTCTGCACCTTTACAAAGAGATGTGCGCCAAGCGGTTTGGTCTTGTTTTCAGCAGCTTCCCATGGTGTCAGGGTTTGTGTCAAAGGTTTTTCAATGAAAGTCTTAAGCGTGTCTTTGAAGAGAGCTTCTTTTCATCACCATGGGAGCATTTACCCTTCTGCATCCTCCCCATAAAAAGAGTAGTTTTAACAGCCGATGGTTTGTCATGCGACAGGACTAACTAACATGACTTGCCAGTAATATGTGACTGTATCAGAATAGTATCGATGCTAGGGATATTAAGCTCTGTCAAGAACGGCGGTATCCGGGAAATCTTGTCTTGCCATTTGATGTTCATCACCTTTCTGAGACAGGCTGTATGAAAGTGATTAAGCTTCTTTAAGTGGTGTCTATATACAGTCAATGTTGCACATGCATACAGCAGCACTGGAAGCACCAGAGCTCGGTACACCTTCAGCTTTGCTCTGTAGACTAATGTCACTTCGATGCCAAAAACGTTGGTGTATAGTCTGCCAAATGTGCTACTGGCTTTGGAGATCTTGGTAACCTCACCATCAATGACGACGTTCTGATATAGTGTTGCTGCCAAGGTATGTGAATCTGTTCACAACTTTCATTTTCTCACCATTTACTTGATGATTGGTTCAGTATAAATTGTTTCAGGAGCTGGTTGATAGATGATTTCTGTTTTCTCCGGGTTGGATCGTGCCTAAAGTTGAATGGGTAGAGAAATCCTACGCTAAAGTTAGGAACAGGGTCCTTTCAGAAGAATCTATCCACGCTACTCTCAACGATATTGGATCAGCCTCCGAGCCAGAAAAACATGATTTGATGTCGATGCGGAACCACCAATATGGTGTTCGCTGCAAGAAAGCTACAAGAAAAATGCCATGAACAACACCCTGACCTGCGCGTAGCTTTCATTTACTTGACATAGGCGTTTGACACGGTCAGTAGAGAGGGTCAATGGAAGATCATGGCAAAATACGGCTGCCCATAGAAATTTTTCACAACAGTACAACAACTGCACGATGGAATGCAGGCTAAAGTTCTGGAAAACGGTGAGCTATCAGAGCCCGTCCCAGTCTCAAATGGAGTTAAACAAGGGTGTGTACTTGCATCGACTCTGTGCAGTATCATGTTTTCTGCTATGCTGACTGATGCTTTCAGAGACGGGGACATAGGAATCGACATCAGATATCGTATTGATGGAAAATTATTTAACCTTAGGAGGCTTCAAGCAAAAACCAAGGTCAAATCACACACCATCAGAGATCTTCTGTTTGCTGAGGACTGTGTCCTCAATGCTGGCTCGGAGGCTGATCTGTAGAGTAGCGTGGATAGATTCTCTGAAACCTGTTCCAACTTTAGGCTTACCATCAACACGGAGAAAACAGAAATCATCTATCAACCAGCTCCTGAAACAATTTATACTGAACCAATCATCAAGGTAAATGGTGAGAAAATGAAAGTTGTGAACAGATTCACATACCTTGGCAGCACACTATATCAGAACGTCGTCATTGATGGTGAGGTTACCAAGATCTCCAAAGCCAGTAGCACATTTGGCAGACTATACACCAACGTTTGGCATCGAAGTGACATTAGTCTACAGACAAAGCTGAAGGTGTACCGAGCTCTGGTGCTTCCAGTGCTGCTGTATGCATGTGCAACATTGACTGTATATAGACACCACTTAAAGAAGCTTAATCACTTTCATACAGCCTGTCTCAGAAAGGTGATGAACATCAAATGGCAAGACAAGATTCCGGATACCGCCGTTCTTGACAGAGCTAATATCCCTAGCATCGATACTATTCTGATACAGTCACATATTAGCTGGGCAAGTCATGTAGTTCGCATGACAAACCATCGGCTGTTAAAACTACTCTTTTATGGGGAGATGCAGAAGGGTAAATGCTCCCATGGTGATGAAAAGAAGCTCTTCAAAGACACGCTTAAGACTTCATTGAAAACCTTTGACACAAACCCTGACACATGGGAAGCTGCTGAACAAGACCAAACCGCTTGGCGCACATCTCTTTGTAAAGGTGCAGAGGCAAGCCAGGCATCCAGAAAAGTAGCGGCAGAACAGCGGAGAAAGGCTAGAAAAGTCCGTAAAATTAAAACTTCACCTGGAGCGAACATTCCCTGCTCGCACTGTCACCTTCGTATCCATAGACTAACTTAACATATTCCTAATAATTGGATGAACAGAGTGGTCTTCATCACCCGTGAAGGTCGAACGACAATATGTGAAAACTGCTAGTAGATGTCCAAGTCATACGAGGCTGGCAACCTCAACATATAGAATAATGTTTTCATGAACCACCACTGCGAGTAGTCGTGACTGCTTTATGCAAGTTTCTTATAGAGAACCAAAAGCAGAGGTAGTCCCAAGTTCCATATGGAGCAAGGAGTGAATGATGAGAGAAATGATGTACATACTTATTATATTGTTAACCTTTTCAACCAATGAAGAGGTAAATGTAAACCTGTTCAATCTACAAGTAAAAATATTTTTCCGCTCACTGGGATTAAGATTCATTCTCAGAAAGGGTACAGTTCTGAGATAGATGGGAAGGGATGATGGAATGAAAAGAGGGGGGCTGTTGCGCCTCTTTTTGCGTACCACAATGTGTTCATGACTTTGAACCATCGTGGTGCTCAACAAGAACGTCGCTAGAATGAAATGAAATGACGTCAAATAAAATAATTACCTGGACGCGCGTAAGGTTGCGTGCAGAGTAACGAGAGTTATCTTTTGGCAAAGTCTTCAGCCAGAATGGCTGCATTTGTGTGAGCTTTGCCCGATGTGTGTTTATGTCCGCTTATGTGTCTACATGTATGGAAAATATTTGACTAGGTGCTTGCCAGAGACGTATATGTACCTACAGCAAAGTATCCTAATGTTTATAGAATGATAACTGACGACTGTGTACATCAGAAATAATTCGCAGACTTAGACTGTACAGACGGTACCGTAGGTGACCGTTACTGCCTGAACTATGATGGCCCGTTGTGGTTGGCCTGGTTGAACATAAGTATCTATGAATTATGATTATCATGTGAAGCCATGTGTTGTGAAACATGAAAATAAATTGTCAAGAACCATCAACTTGAATGATCTACAGATATTTCAAAAGTTGCTGTGTTCTTTACCATTTACCAGTTAAACCATGGTTACCCTAGAATCGCTTGACGAATATTATCTAAAACCAAGAAAAAAATGAACCGTCACAGGGGCACATGAGTGTGTGTCAGGAAAATGCAATACTCAAGAGGGTATTTGTTCTCTGCTTTTGTGACACTAGTCAGTGGTACCAATTGAGGGTACTATTTCTGGAACAAGTCAGAGTATAAGTGGCCTGAATTCGACGCTAGACACTATCATCAGGCAGGTCTTAGAAACGCTAGACCAGCTTTGTGATTACTCCCTGAAACTTATTTGAGCGTGTCACAACTTTCAAGTGACGATTGAACACTGGTTCTATCCGCAAAGAATCGAACATCAGCGGGAGCAGAAACAATCAAACTATTGGCAGTTAAGTGCAAACTTAAAAGCTTTCAAGTGAACTATCCATTCTGTCGAAAACCATAACATCACCCGTTGATGAATACTTTTTATTAAAAGAATTATTCATTTTATACTGATAACCATGATTGATTATTAAATTTGTTATTTGTATATACCTTGTATACACATTTAGCGTTGGTTTAATCATTTTGAATGTACAGCACCCGTATGTCTGAGTCAATTTCTTAAATACACTTAAATATTGCTATTAAATAATAATTAAGATTTCGCTGAATTAAATCAGCTGGGGGTTTGAACGAGCTAGTTATAAGAGCAACCCTGAGTCCACATCAGTAGGGAATCAGCAACTGGAACAGACAAATGCCTTCACATACCTAGGATGCTTAGTAACACCAGACGGCGGAGCAAGCAAAGACATCAACAACAGAATGAACAAAGCAAGAACAGCCTTTTTTAGTCTAAACAACATCTGGAAGTCCTCTCAGTACAGCACAAGCACAAAATTAGGATTATATCAGAGCTGTGTGCTTTCTGTGCTTCTCTATGGCGCGGAGAGCTGAAGAGTTACAGAGTAGGAAATGTCAAAATTGTCCTCTTTTCACACAACATGCCTAAGAAAAATTCTCCGAATCTTTTGGCCAAATATCATCACCAACCAAGATCTGCTTGCTCCGAGCAAGCAAGAGGACATGCACACCATCATAGTTGGCAGACGCTGGAGCTGGGTTGGCCATGTCCTCAGAAGAGACCCCGATGCCATCACAAGAACAGCTATGCTATGGACCCCTGAAGGAAAACGAAAGAGAGGCCGACCAAAAACAACTTGGCGGAGGACTGTGGAGGCTGAGATGCAAAGAATGAACCAGAGTTGGGGCACTGTACGAAGGATGGCCGCCAACCGAGCAAAGTGGAATCAATTTGTTGTTGCCCTACAAGACGCCACCAGGCGTAATGGCCACTGACTGCTTTGACGGTCGGCGGCTAAGGATCAAAGAAGAAGAAGAATTATAAGACAATCCTTCACAAAAGTTGACAGCAGATACTGAAGTTAACATTGCTGGGACTCATTCAGCATTGTTCTTGCTTTCTGAATATCTTCTCAACACCTCCTCTAGGTAGAAGCATCTTTATACTTCTATCTACAACTCTGCCAAGAGTAATCTTGTGCGAAGGTTTTGAAGACCCACATTAGAGCCTCTACGTTTTGGCGAAGGGGACGCAACCCGTGATAGAGGCTGATATGCAGAGCATGAACTGTAACGTATAATGGAAATATAGCCTCCTGTATCCTCCAGCCGTTTGTGACCTCGGCGTAGTTTTAAGATTCGCTAACTAAGTCACAAATTTCTCTGCCAGTCTGACTCACCTTTTTAATCCACGCCTTTTTTTACTTGACCATATGAACGAGCTTGTTTACCAACTTTCGTAACCTGTCATTCATAGCAGGGGACGAACCACGTTTGTTTACGCAAGTTTCTCACGCGAGCTGATCTGTCAATATTACGATCACTGGCAGATTGCACGTGGGAAACACGTGGAAGTGTAACGGCCTTTGAAGATTCTGTATACGGGGAGCTAATCCTTTGATCTCGAGAAACATGTAAAATCTCGGACGGAACCCGCTACACGGGTTAAGTTTTTGTTGTCGTATTACCAACCGCCGACAGAAGCGACCGACAAACCTTTTATCGGAGAAACGTAGTTTCATATTTCTCTGCTGGGAAGCAGAGTGTGAGAATTCACATCTTCTAGAGATCATAACAACATGATCGTATATAAACTGCGTCTTTCTCAAATCAGTTATCAGAGTCGCTCATAATTTTTCGGAGTCTAAACAAGTTATCTAGAACCATTGGGAAAAGATGCTTGTTTCTTTCTGGATTTCTGGTAATATACATTTGTGATTAGGCGATTTAATGTGTTAACTTTACCACTATAATTCACGGTGACATTCTAGCGTTAAAATTAGCGAATTAAATAACGCGTAGCTATTTTATTCCAGATGTTTCAGTTGTAATGTAAATTTTATCACCTGCTATCACACAGAAAGAGACGGTTTAGCTGACTAATTAATACAATTGGCGACGGAAAATTGACGTAATACAATTCACTTTTATTTCATTGTGCGAAATTTAGTAAGTGACTGTGTTTGAATATCATACGACTAAACAAACAGACGCCGACAATCAAATAGTTATTAATGACAGGCGATATTTGTTAAAGTGCGCGTGTGGATAAATTAAATGATAACCGACCAGATAGGAATAGCCAAGAGACAACTGTCGCATAGAGATTTATGATCAATAAATTTTCTATATTCTTTTCTTTTTCCACCCGTGTCCTCTACTTTATTATCACTCTTTTATCCTTTTCCTGTTTTTCGCATTCGTTCGTTTGCGAAAAAATGTAATTTCCCATTCTGACTTTACCGTTTCTTTTTCTCTTACTGGTAACGCATTTTATGACATAATGTGTCAGTCACTGCAGTAGACGAATAACTGTGAATAGACGCTCTGGTCAGACATAGATGCAGACAATTGTCTACATTTTCTTCCGTCACGCGAGTTTCCTCGGCTAAAGTTGTCGGCGAGGTGTGGAAACTGTCATCTGCATCGCTCAGAAATCAGACATTCGTCTCGGGTTTTCCATGACACTCACGGTCTATGGTCAGTCCTGGGCGTGAGGTGTGAAGACGCGAAGTGGCAGTTTATGGCAGTCTCTTGGGGTAACGTAAGTGTTAGATAAGAAGGGGATATACCGGCGCTGTTTCGGATTTCGAAATAACGTGGGATCTTTTGTCTGTTCCATATATCTACACGAGTAGCTTAGACTGGCCATTCAATCTCCAAGTTGCAGTAGACGTGATCGCTTCGTTCTAGATACTTATTTACAAGTGAAACTCTCAGTTTCGTAGTGAGGCCCGTAGTTCTGTTTGGAGGTAAGATTTAATATCTATAGGTTGAGTGATTAAGTGTAAAATCGCCTATTATATTTCACCAGTTAGATTTTTGTGCAGAGAAATTAAGTTATAAGTCTGTTTCATTCTCTTGTGACGTGTTTCAGTGGAAAGCTGAATAAATGATAATTTCTAGCATAAACTCATGCAGCTATAAATAAATTTAATTTAACTGCTAAATACTCAGTCGAGAATATTTTTTTAAACTAACTTATAACTGCACTGATTCATCATTGAGTATTGACGAAAAACGTATGTATTTCTAATTCATGATGATTGATTTTATAAATATAATTTATTTCACGGGGTGAATATTTTTTACGCGTAGGATTAGATATACTATTAGAGTTGAGTATTTATGTGTTTCTTTCTTCCCTATACAGTATCTGGGTCATAAACCCTAAATCTTACCAGCGGTTTTCAGTACCTAGGTAACTGAGAAGAACATTACCTAAAGAACATTCTGAATATAATTACCGGGGTTTTGCAAGTGACCTGTCTGGCCTAGTGTTTTACACCCAGAAGAACGACAGAGTTCTGGCCCAAACGTAATATTAAGAATAAACGGTAACTGGACTTACTAATATCCAGATTTCTTCCTCAAGTTCATATATATTTTACCTGTGGTGGCGACTGAAATAACATTTGACATTTCCCAAGTAATACCATTGTGGTGAAGGAGATTTATCCTAAACCGATTTATGTACCTGACATTCAACTTACCGAGTGAAGTTCTAAGCTATTTTACCCCTGTGAACATTAGATATCATAAGTACTTTCCGAACTGGACAAAAATTGAAGTGACCTTCATCAGCCTCCTATTACAACAGTGAGACGAACGTTTCCCAACATTTTGATTAATTAGTCTTTGGAGAAACTGGGGTTTGACTCACCAGTAACTCAAGCTTGGATGGATGGTGAGTGACTGAACAATTTGTCCCAGATGTTATGAAGAACAACGATTAGGTAAGAGTGCGCATGTTGTCTGTGTACACAGCTGTCAGAGCGAGAATAACAGGGAGAATAATTCGTTGATGATAACCCAGTAATAACTATGTATTTTCTCTTGCATGCAAGTTTTTTGCTAATGCTGTTTTCCTCTTAGGATAGATTAGGCCTAATATATATATATATACTCTGTTCTTTTACAGAGAGAGGAAAAACCTTGGACCTTAGCGTATAAATCTGGGACTTTTTGGGCTATAACTTCTCTAATAACGGGATCTTGGCAACCGAGGGGGGAAAGAATTTCACCTAGGAGTCTACCTCTTTAAATTGATTCTCAACCTATGTTTATTGTATTTTGATTTGATATTCAATATTGTCGATGTAAAGTTTTTTTAAATGATAAATACAAATTTACATAACTTTATTCACGTGTGGCGGTCAGCTTGTTCAAAAAGATCAGTATTTTCATAGATATAGTTTTTCACGAATGTGCGTCTAATTATCGTCACTTATCTGTGTGTGTATATGTGAGTGGTTAAATATATCAATATACATATTTATAGGAAACTGTGTGATCCAAACTCTCAGTCGTAATCGATAGGCTGGTTTGATTTTTTATCAAATCCAGGGACAGATTGTACCTTTCACCATTTCACTTGTGGAATTCTATTTCTTTACCTTAATTCTCACTGAGCTATCACCTGTGACAGGGGAAGGAAGGAGTGGACGGCACCTAAAGTCAAGGCTCGTGTGACAGTGTAGATCGTGATAGTGGATTTTGTGGAAAGGGATGTTTATCTGTATTTCACTTGAGATAAGGGAAATAATCCCAAGACTTTCCTTGTAGGGGTTCTTCTGGGGAAGACTGGTTATTCACCAGAGGTGTTGCTTCCAGAAGAGAAGAACAACCCAGGTAATTAAGAGAACTCGTAAGTGCCTTTACGGTTTTAATAATGATCTTGAAGTGTTATATATAATCAGTAACTCGAACAGTCAAAGGAAACTTCAATAGTGCAGGTTACTTGAAAAGTCCAGTAGATATTAAAAAGATATCCTTTATTTCGTTTCGTTTCAACATGAGGAAAATGTGGCAGTTCGATAAGAATTTCTGGTGGGGGATAGTAAAACTGCCAGCTTTAGCCTCCAAGGCGAAAGGCTTACGGCTCCTCAATACTCTAGTCGTTTTGTGACATCTGTGGAAATCCTAGCGAAATAAAATACGATTCGAGACTTCAATTAAAACTAGATCGAACTTACTTCATGTGGAATAAACCGCAAACCTAATCGTGGCAGGGGTTAGTGCTGGTTCACTAACTTTCCTGGTCGGTAGGAGATCTCTAGTTGGATATTAGTATCCAAACCGTAGGAGTCAAGGGCTTTTTCGTTCTCTAGTAGATGTAGCGCCAGGTTGCTCCAAACCTAAACTAAAGAACGCCCTATGTTGGTTTGACTCTAGCATTGAGTTACTGTCTCAAGCTCTCTCTGTCTGGTTTCTAAGATGCATCAGTTTTTATACTTGTCTGGTGCTATGGCTTGCCAGAGGAAGTATTTCTCATTGGAGTTAGGACCGGAAACCTTCTAATGATTGGTCTTGGGGGCTAGTGGACTGTTGAAATAATCTTTAACCTAACTAGCTACGAATCCTCTAGTCTAAAATTATTGTTTCTATGTGATGATGACCAACCATTGTTTAAAGTTCTCTCTAATCTAAATGTTTTCCGGTCTGACTTGTATGTAGGCCACACACGGTTTGATGACATCATGGGTTCATGTGTGTCATGACTGATGATGTCATTGATTCTTGACTAGTGGTTTATTTATCTAACTAGTCATTCATAAAATACTTTACTATAAGGCTAACAGTTGTAGCTACTTAATAGTCTACCCTGTTACATACGCCCGGGGGCCGCCAAAGTGTATCCCGTAGGGAGACACTTTAGTCCCTAAAAAAATGACTAATCCCTAAAAATATCGGGGTTCATGTATCCCACCAGAAATCGTGTCGGATGGAATACAACAATCAATATATGGGAATGATGGATGAATCAATTCTATTAACATTTCAAGAAGTAATTGTAAGTGGTGGGGACTGATGGACATAGTTAAGGTACTTAAGTAGGGACTGATGGACATAGTTAAGGTACTTAAGTAGGGACTGATGGACATAGTTAAGGTACTTAAGTAGGGACTGATGGACATAATCAAGGGACATAAGTAGGGACTGATGGACATAGTCAAGGTACACATGTAATGACAGGGGATGACATGGTAGGAACCATTAGCAATAATAATGGGCAAAAATAGAACTGAACAATCATCAACCAACTAGCAAACCGCTTTTATGGGTTGATAGTTATCAAATATCTCTCAAATACGTTATAAAACAATACAACATGACAAGCGAGTTAACGTCGCAAAGGAAAACTGGGAACGAAAATGGCGGGTGCCCATAAAATATGGCGGACGCCCAAAATGGCGGATTTACAAAATGACCGTCATCCCACACTTCAACTGAAGCGGGATGATGAAATAAAATTAATGGAACAAATGGAAATGGAACCACAAAACTTGGTGGCAAGGTATGGGCAAAATTGGTAAGTCTCATAATAGAAATAATGACTACACTGGTATAACAATAACCGGAAATAATGCAAGGATTGGAAACATGGTAATCAACGGACTAAGGTACTCAATGTAGAAATGGCAAATAGTTAAATCACATGTGTTAGTGGAACAATAAATGGAACTTCAAACAATTATAAAGCAAAATGGAGTCATTATTATAATAAGTCATGGATGATGCCAACATTAGTGGCGGATGAAAATGTACTTTTGTTAAACACTTTTATTATGTACAACAGGACGAACATCACACTCAAATCTGAGCAAAATCTTATAGCAAAAAAAAAAAAACAAAGGGACATAAAAGATGGTCAAAAGTACATTAAAAAAAACAAAGGGAGATTAAAGGATGGTCAAAAGTAATAAGGTGAAAAAAAAAACAAAGGGAGATAAAAAATGGTCAAATATTAAATCAGTCAAAACTAACTTGATTTAATGACAATAACGTGTGTGAAGTGAAATACTTTAGCAATATATGAGGATTACACAGTTCTTCTGAGTCGGGAGATCTCCATCATCAATGTTTACAAGGAGGCCGCAAGGTAACTGTTCATATACTGGTAGATTCGTCAATGCTTTTCTTGCGGACGGAATTGTAATAGTTCTCCATAAATGGCAATTCTTGGACTTCATAGCATAACTTGCCAAATTGATAAAAGTCCGCAACCGAGATGTCCAGGGATGCATAACAGTCGGTCTTCACTACAACATCAGGATCAAACAATTCAGCAGTGGAAGCATTGGGTAAGAGACTTTCTTCGTAATACACGAGAAACAGGTTTTACATCATGCTTGAAACGACATTAGGGCAGGAAATGTCAACATGACAGGAGCTGGTATCTTGAAGTATGTAAAGTTCAATTCGTAAACAACCTCGCTAAAATGTTCATTGCTTCTAATCTTTCAATGGTTTGGGGTGGTAGGCGAGGATCGTACTGTGTAGGTTGGGAGGAAGGAACAATGGCATGGACAACGGGAGCGGATGGGACATAACGGGAGGGACGGAGTGGAGGCTGTGGACCGGCGGGAGGACAACTGCGGGGAATGCGTAATCTACGAGACGGAGGTGTGACAGTGATAAAGTTGGATAATATATATGTTGATAAAGTACTGCTGGAAGACAGGCGTCATCAACGTCATCAGTTGATAAGATCTCTATGGTGTTGCCTGCCCCACTGTAGTGTATGGAATGTCAACTTGACCTACGCAGTGGTGTGTAGACATGGATTGAGTGTACAATGTGCGAATGATGATAAGGGTTCGTGTTGTTGACAAATGTTCTTTTCTCACACTCATGTATGACTGGAAGTCATCGACACCAACGACTGTGTACCTTTTCTAAAGTTTAATTGGACGTACACACTCGACAGCACAGATAGTGACAAATCACAGGTTGCCATAATACATCATAGTACAGTGGACAAATGGTCTTGCAATGTTACATGGGCACTCATGTAGAATAAGTGTATAATGGACTGTCAGTAGCCAAGCACTCAGTATCGCCCATACATATATCATCTGACTTCACTGACTGAGCACGTCAGCTTATAAACAATATTTCAGATGGCTTCTAAACCTAATCTCGTTTAGCGACGATTCTCCAACTTAATGTTCAGCACATATTTTTTTCATATAATAATATTGAACCGCTGATAAAGGGTTCTCATGGGTAGCAGTGATCTCTGGACTAAACAAGCGATAATACGGGCATCCCCTTTTCTCTTCTTGAAAGTCACTACATGTTTGGATCCAAGATGGCTTCACTCGTGAGTTGTCACTCACGTTTTGAATACAGATAATGAATCTGTCCTAAAGTTAGTCATTCATAAAACATTGCATTGCTCTGTAGATTTGATCATGAACAATTGACTGCATTCTACAGAATATAGTGCTGCTAGGAATCGAAGTCGTTTTCATCGAGTCAAATATATTCTCTTATCGAAAATGGTGGCTTCGTACGAGAGTTCATAAAAGTATCTTGGATTACCTTGGTATAAGAAATATGAAACTGCCATTCCTTGGTAATAAGAATGAACACTGGGGTAAAGCATACACGATAGGTCTAGACGACTATCACTTTCCCCACAAATACTGAGATCACTTTTTCAAGGCATCAAGCCGACATAGCAAAAACACACAGTCCCTATCGGGACGAAGCCAAATCACACCACACTCTAGCGACACATCCGCCGAATAGCCTTTGACCTCTCTAGAGACAACAGAACATATAGTTCGACTTAGATATGTAAAGATATACAGATATAAGACAGACTCGTCCTACTCGGACAAACAATACACATAAATTCAGGCCATAGATATTCTGAAGCAAGAACAATCTATTATTACCCAAACAACGAATAAATCGCAGTAAAATGGATTTATCCGCGGAGTTTGATCGAAAGAGCCGACACAACTTTCAAGGGAAGTAACACAATAATGACTTTCCCTTAAGCACTAAAAAATTACCTATGTATAATATTGTAAGATATCAAAGACTGCACGTAACAGTCTTACCACACCTCCCGGGAAAAAAAATGGAACATTTTTTTTTTTTTTGAAATACATCTAGGAGCAACGTACAATAGGCTCACAACGCATGAATAATGCGCAGATGAAAATATCAGGAATACCTATAACGCCTAATATGAGGCTAAGTCGACTTATGGAGCGACTGGTGAGAATGTGTCTCATAAACTGAGAGAAATTATTTCTCTACAAGTATATTTTTCCAGGAAGGTGTCATCAAAGTATAATACAATTTTGGCAATTACACAATGCCTAAAAAAAAAATTCATATCATCATTTCGTGTAGATATCTTAAATTTATGATTTATGAAGAAAAAATCATCAAAGCACAGCGGTGAATAAACATCCATGAACCGCTATGTAGTGATACAATCATTATATTATTAAATTACAAATGTGTATCTATCATGATATAGAAAAGGAACTACTATAGAACTAGACATATCAAGAAGTCTAAGCCCTAATAGTTATGTGGAATCATGTGGGCATCTTGACAGAATGTCTGCCATCACATTATCTGATCCACGAATAGCTCGCACAGAGAAATGAAAAGGTTGAAGAGCAATTGCATATCGAGTAGACCTCGAGCTCTTCAAATTCTTACTCTGTATAGCAGTAAGAGCTTTTTGGTCGGTTTCTACTATGAAATGTGCGCCTAGAAGGAATCTCTGTAGTTTGAGGATCGACCAAACCATAGCTAATAGCTCACGGTCTAAAACCGAATAATTCCTTTTCTGCCGCATTAAGTTTTCTGGAAATATACATTACAGGATGCAGAGTTCCAGAGTACTCTTGCATTAGTGCCGCTCCAATCCCAGTGGATGAAGCGTCACTACGAAGAACGAATGTCTTATCTTTAGTGGGTAGCACTAAAATAGGTGGTGTTGAAAACAATGTTTTAATCTTATCCAGAGAGCATTGGCATTCCTGAGACCAGTGGACCACATTAGGCGAACCTTTCTTTAGAAGTGTTGAGAGAGGTGCCATGATAGAGGATAGATTCTGAATGAATCTGCCATAAAATTGAATAAGACCTAACAGACTTCTCACCTGTTTTTTAGTCTTAGGGATTGAGATGTTAAGTATCTTACTAGTATTATGGTCCTCTGTCTTTAGGAAACCATGACCAACTCGGTGGCCTAGGAAAGAAATTTCGCTAAAACCAATATAGGCTTTAGAGGGTTTCGCTGTCAGGTTGTGCTCACGCAAAGTAGACAGCAATTCATCTAACCCTGAATAGTGATCTTCCCAAGTATCGCTGAAAAGACAGATGTCGTCTAGATATGCAATGACATCTGACCGATAAGATAGGATTCGGCGCATCATGCGTACGAACGTAGCTGGTGCGTTCATAAGACCGAAAGGCATAAAATTCCATTGGAACAAACCTCTAGGTGTTGAAAAAGCCGTGAGAGGTTTGGCGCGTTCAGATAAAGGAACTTGCCAATATCCTTTAGACAAATCAAGTTTAGTGAAAAAAATGAGATTTGGAGAGTCGAGTAAGTAGCTCTTCCAGTAAAGGCATAGGTTCGGCATCGAACTTCGTTACTTGATTCAATTTTCGATAGTCAACGCAAAGACGTATGTTATTGTCTTTTTTACGCACAATAACCATCGGCGAAGAATATGCAGAGGTGGATGGTTCGATTATTTTCAAATCTATCATCTCATCCAACTCTTTCTCGACCTGTGCTTGAAAATGTATAGGTATAGGATAAGGTCTAACCCTAATAGGAGTATGGTCAGTTAGAACAATGTCATGTTGAATGACATTCGTTTGTCCAGGGATGTCAGTGAGTACATCCTGAAATGTTTGCAACATAGTTGAAACTTGTCGCTGTTCTCCTAGAGACAAATCAGGAGAGACAGTAACGTTCTTCCATGATTCACTGGAATGAAGTGGGATCATTGGAAGAGGAAGATTTACATCTGAAAAACTTGTTTCCTCATCCTGTATCACGGACAGTGATGAGTAATGACCATGTGGTACTGGAGAATTGTCCGTTGCTTGGAAAATGGGTTGCAAATAATCCGGACGTTCATGGAATTCAGTAAGCATATTGATGTGGAAGGTTTTATGCTTCCCATCAATATCGACAATATAGTCGACATCGGAAATTTTCGATATTATATCGTACGGACCTTTCCAAGAAATAAGTAATCTGTTTTCCCTACAAGGTAGTAATACAAATGCTTTGTCACCAGGACAAGTTGTCGTAAGCATCTCTTCTTATTGGCAAATTGCCTTGCCTTCTGTTTCGCAAATTCAGAAGAAGAAGTTGCTAATTTGCATGCTTCGATAATTTTTTGTCTCAACGCGATGACATATTCGTAGGATGACTTTGTGTCATCGTCAATATTGTCAGATGTTATGAGATCGTGAAGCAACGACATAGGGCCACGCGGACGCGCGCCAAAGACGAGTTCAAAGGGAGAAAATCCCGTATGTTCATTGGGTACCTCTCGGTAAGCGAAGAGGGCCGCAGGTAAAACTCTGTCCCAGTCTTGAGGATGATCCTCAGTTATCTTCCCCAGTAAGTTTTTAAGTGTTCTATTAAGGCGTTCGACCATACCATTAGACATTGGATGGTAGATACTACTTAAAGATCTATCTATCTGCAGGGTAGACATTACTTGAGACATGGTATCTGATATTAGTTGGGTGCCATGGTCTGACAATATCTCTCCGGGGAACCCCAGACGAGAAAATATAAGCCAAAGAGCATCTGCAATATCAGCAGTAGTAATGCTCTTCAGAGGAATAGCCTCTGGCCAACGTGTGCACATATCAACACACGTTAAGATAAACTGATGTCCTCTGGCAGACTTGATCTTAAATGGACCAATAATGTCTATGGCCATTTTTTGAAACGGCCGAATAGGAATGTCCGCCGCCTGAATGGGTGCAGCATGCGTGGACCTTTGGATTTAACTTCCTGACATACTTTACAAGATCGACAATAAATACGTATGTCCTTGTTTACCAATGGCCAAAAGAAAGCCGCAAGGACTCTTGACTTAGTACGGGAAAAACCCATGTGTCCAGCACACTGAGAGTCGTGAGCGTGCTGCAAAATTTTAACTCTCAAATTCTTGGGAACCAGGATTTGAGAATGGCTTGACGTAATGGAGTCTTGAACCATACGTACAAGTACGCCATTCTTCTTTGTAATCCACGATTTACGACTTGTGTCTTTATTCGGATCACCTTTAGTTGCAAGAATGAAGAATTTCTTCAGAGTGGGATCATCTTCTTGCTGTTTTATAAACGAGTCACGAGAAATTACCAAGGGATTATCTTGGTTATGCACTTCATTATCTTCAATAGATGAAGTTTGAGGCACATTAAGAGCCTGAGCTCTAGTGACTACAGCGTTAGCAATCTGCATGTTTTGCCTTTCCCACGTGGAAATTTGTTGCGGAGTGCATTCCTTGACTCCATGAATGCGACCGATGATGAGGTCAGCGATCGGATTCGGAAGAAGACATGCGTGTACATCTCCTGTAAAGAAAGGAGTAGCAATCCTAATGATAGCAGTAGAGTATTTCTCT
Source organism: Oreohelix idahoensis (assembly GCA_024509875.1). NCBI lineage: Eukaryota > Metazoa > Mollusca > Gastropoda > Stylommatophora > Oreohelicidae > Oreohelix > Oreohelix idahoensis. The sequence continues at coordinate 228,324 of JAMPIV010001530.1, forward strand.
AATGTGCCGCCAAATGTTACACATTTGACTACTTGTCCAGTGGCACGGGAAGGATCTACGAGTGACTGCCTAACACCAATTGTGGTGCATCCAGAATCAAATAGCACAGAGACTGGATTGTTATTCACTAAACCCTTATGTAAGACAAGAGAACCTCTTCCATCATGCGCGACTGATGCTGGAAGAGCAGGAAGAGGATGGCCACAGCTTAAAGTAGACACTGTGGTTGGCTCAAATCACGTTTTGCATTGGGGGCACTGAGATGCTCTCCCAAAATCAAAAGCGGCACATGCCATATTACTAGCATCATTATTATCTTTACTCTGTTTATAGGCTTCATGGGACTCTTGTTGTGCAGAGTTTGCCTGAAAATGTGGTTTATGTCTTTTGTTTTGAGATCTACCTCGGTTATTATCACCTCTGTAGTTATTGTTACCTCTATTGTAACCCCTATTTGGGTTTGAGTCATAGTTCCCTTGGTTACCATTATCATATTCATTATAATGAGTATCTCTGTAATTATGATCTTGTTGACTCCAAGACGGATAACCCTGATAGTTTCTATAATTACTTCCTCTACGGAAATTCCTATAATTATGACCACCCCTGTGTCGAGAGCTATCAGGTCGTCTCCAGTTCTTTGAAGAAGAACCCTGAAATGATTGGTTACCTTGGTTTTGATAACTATTATGGTTACCTTTTTTATCAAATCTGTTTTGAGGTCCCTGGGGGGGGGGGGGGGGGGGGGGGGGGGGGGGGGGGGGGGGGGGGGGGGGGGGGGGGGGGGGGGGGGGGGGGGGGGGGGGGGGGGGGGGGGGGGGGGGGGGGGGGGGGGGGGGGGGGGGGGGGGGGGGGGGGGGGGGGGGGGGGGGGGGGGGGGGGGGGGGGGGGGGGGGGGGGGGGGGGGGGGGGGGGGGGGGGGGGGGGGGGGGGGGGGGGGGGGGGGGGGGGGGGGGGGGGGGGGGGGGGGGGGGGGGGGGGGGGGGGGGGGGGGGGGGGGGGGGGGGGGGGGGGGGGGGGGGGGGGGGGGGGGGAAAATCTGTGTGAATAATTGGGATTGTATGGTGTTGCTGAAGCAACTGCATACTCTCCTTAATCTTAGTGTTGCCAAAAGTCACGTCGGGGTGTGCAGTGACATATTGGGAACAATATTCTTCCATTTCTTTTAGAGATTTGGGTTTACGCTCATGTATAAATTCAAGGAAAGGTTTGTTCACACATGACATAATCTTATCTCTGAGCAACAAATCCATAAGTCCTTCATACGTTTTTTCTGTTTTGGAAAGCTCAATCCAACGATCAACTGTGAGACGTGCCTTTGCAGTGAATTCTGAGAATTCTACACCCGTCTCAGGTACCATCGTCTTAAATAAAAGGCGATAGCCTTCCTCACTTAGCTGATATTTTTTTATCAAAGCCGCCCTAATGACATCATAATTATCCTTATCTGCTTCTCCTACAAGGCATAATCTAGTCAAAGATTCACCTTTCAAGTTTTCTGATAATTGATTAGCGTAATGTGATTTATCCACATTATGTGTACGACAAGAACGTTCAAATCTATCCAGCCAGAATGTAATATCGTCACTGGACTGATTGAACGGTGGAACCTTAACCTTGTAAGTAGAAGGTTTACCATTACCACTAGATGCCTGATTAACATTACTCATACTTGTCAATCTCAATTTCTCCAACTCAAATTCATGTTCTCTTATTGCTTTTTTCTCTTCAGCATCTAATCTTTTTTGTTCAGCCTCCCTGTCTAATCTTTTTTGTTCAGCTTCCCTGTCTAATCTTTTTTGTTCAGCCTCCCTGTCTAATCTTTTTTGTTCAGCTTCACTGTCTAATCTTTTTTGTTCAGCCGCAGCTTCTCTTTCTAATTTTTTTTGTTCAGCTTCACTGTCTAATCTTTTTTTGTTCAGCCGCAGCTTCTCTTTCCAATTTTTTTTGTTCAGCTTCAAATCTCCTTTCCTCTACCTGCATCTGCAATTTCTTTTGTTCAGCAGCAGCCTCAGCTTCTCTTTCTAATCTTTTCTCTTCCGCTATAGCTTTTCTTTCTTCTGCAGCTAATCTTTTCTCTTCTGCCATAGCTCTTCTCTCTTCTGCAGCTAATGCTTTGTCATATTGAGCAACAGCCCATTGTTCTAATTGTTGACCAGTCTTATCAAGGGCTTTCCCTTGTGTAATGAAGTAATCTAAAGTAGACATGATGCCTAACAATAATACTAATCACCTGAATCAATAATAATACCACAAGTTCTCAATGACTTGATTAATCAGTATTCTATCCCAATATCTGTGGGTCACAAGCCTTTAATAAGGTCTTGTATAATAGTAATAATAATCAGGTACTGGTTTATACCATAATCCAAGTGCAGTGCACAGGCAATTGTGTCTTATGAAATATACCCATATAAAACATATGTCAACCAACAGAATACATAAAGTACAAATAGGACTGACAATACAAGAACGTTTGCAGAAATCAAAATAAATCAAATAGGGAAATCAATGAAAATAATCACTGAATCTGCAAAGAATAACAACACAAATGACGTCACAATATATGAATATAAATTATGAATAGAACTGAAAGATAGAAAAGGTTAGACCAACAAATTACAAACAAATCAAAACAAAACTAAAGAACAAAGAAATATTACAAAAATAACAATAATTACAGACTTCACAGCTAACACAAAAGCAACAGTTGTCGCAGCAAATTTTCAATCAAGAAAATTGCACCTATAGAAAACGCCCACAACGGACCCTCTATGACGTGGGATATTCTGTTGTGAGGACGCCGCCCAACCTTTAAACACAACCCGCTGACATAGAAACTAACATACTATACAAACAAATAACATGTAAACATAAATATATATAAATTATGTGTATGATAGTATGTGTTGCAAAATAGGCTCAGTCTTACAGTAATGGCAAAGTTATTTTTATGAAAACAAACAAACTGCCACTTTATTCAATTAAACATTCTGGCCTTAAATATTAAAGTTCATATATGGAAAACAAGAAGATCCATCGATGAAAATAGGACTTCTTAGTACACAAATACTGTCTTCCTGTTAACATTGACAAGAATTGATCCAACTGTTCTGTGAAACTCTGTAATGTCTAATGTAAAAAATGTCAACAACGCTGACCTACATACTGCATTCACCTGACAGGTCACGTGACGAAGTGTTGACAAAGAGCAAACCAATACTGCAAGAATGTCGTATCAGCCACAGGAAACGGTCTGGTATCGGTAATCTGTTGACTTCTGAACTTCTGCGAGGTCAAACCCAGAAAGCTGGTCCACCAGTTGATAAGGTTGATAAGATCTCTATGGTGTTGTTTGCTCCACTGTAGTGTATGGAATGTCAACTTGACCTACGCAGTGGTGTGTAGACATGGATTGAGTGTACAATGTGCGAATGATGATAAGGGTTCGTGTTGTTGACAAATGTTCTTTTCTCACACTCATGTATGACTGGAAGTCATCGACACCAACGACTGTGTACCTTTTCTAAAGTTTAATTGGACGTACACACTCGACAGCACAGATAGTGACAAATCACAGGTTGCCATAATACATCATAGTACAGTGGACAAATGGTCTTGCAATGTTACATGGGCACTCATGTAGAATAAGTGTATAATGGACTGTCAGTAGCCAAGCACTCAGTATCGCCCATACATATATCATCTGACTTCACTGACTGAGCACGTCAGCTTATAAACAATATTTCAGATGGCTTCTAAACCTAATCTCGTCTAGCTACGATTCTTCAACATAATGTTCAGCACATATTTTTTCATATAATAATATTGAACCGCTGATAAAGGGTTCTCATGTGTAGCAGTGATCTCTGGACCAAACAAGCGATAATACGGGCATCCCCTTTTCTCTTCTTGAAAGTCACTACATGTTTGGATCCAAGATGGCTTCACTCGTGAGCTGTCACTCACGTTTGGATACAGATAATGAATCTGTCCTAAAGTTAGTCATTCATAAAACATTGCATTGCTCTGTAGATTTGATCATGAACAATTGACTGCATTCTACAGAATATAGTGCTGCTAGGAATCGAAGTCGTTTTCATCGAGTCAAATATATTCTCTTATCGAAAATGGTGGCTTCGTACGAGAGTTCATAAAAGTATCTTGGATTACCTATGTATAATATTGTAAGATATCAAAGACTGCACGTAACAGACAGGCAGGGGCGGAGGCGGAGGAGAGGGACTACGGTGAGGAGAAAGAACATAACCACAGGAGTGACGAATACGGGGACGCACATGATCGGCCTGCTGGAGAAGGTACTTAGGAAGGGGAGCAGAATCGCCAGATGATGTCGAATGATGACGTTTAGAAGTAAAACGAGCTGGGGGAGGAGGAAGATCAGGTTCAGTATCAGAAGAAGCAGAGTCGGGGGAACTGTCAAGGTCTGACGGAGGAGGAGGAAAATAATCAGAGGTTGGAAGAATAGGTTTCAACATCCGAAGAGTCGGAATTAGGGGCGGTATCATGGTCGGAGGGAGGCGGAGGAAAATAACCAGAGGGAGGAAGAGCGGGGTCAGAGGGGAGGTGTACAGAGGGAGGAGGGGAAGTAACGACTGGAGTTGTTGTAACTGGAGGTATAATAACATCATGCTGATGTGAAGCATGAGAGGGGGGCCTGCAGTAAATGGAGGGTAACTCAGCGAAACGCGCGTCACGGGAGTGGATACGGGAGTACAGTTCAGGAGGAGGAATAGGACCTTCAGAGGCGGAACAGGAACGATAACGTCTGGTTCGATCAACTATATGGGAATGATGTGGTGTCTTCAATTTTTCCAGTGTCTGTGTGCCGATACTTCTGGTTGTTTCTGTGTGTGTTACAACACGGACCATACGACTGTGTCTCCGTTTGTGTAGCAGCACTACACATTGCTTTCAATCTGCCCTCGGATTTCCGTTTTGATACGCGTTGCGTGGTATTTCCCATGCGTGCACTGTGTCTTCTCTGTGTCGATCACGTCAATGTGTAGGCCTCTGTTGGTTTGCGTACCCGATCTTATTAAGCATATATGTGCCTTCCAAACCCTTTTGATGTCATGTCACAGCTGCGTTCGTTTTCTACGTGGATTATTGTTGACCACCCATATCGTTGTTGGTCTTATCTCTGCAAGGGAGATTTCTCATTTTCATTCTATGCCATCTCCTGTTCAGGCAGTTCCAATGTCCTGACCTGGAAATTGGGAGACCCTCGCCTGACTGTGTGGTGTTCTGCTTTCCGCCATCCTATCAGGCGTTCTGTCTTGGTGTTGAGTGCCCTGAACAAACCGTTGACGATAAGATCCCGGCACATAATATCGCACGGCTGTAACATGGATGGTTGCTGCCAAGACTGACGGTAATGACTGATGTCCATTGACTCTTCATCTGTGTGATCGTGTGCACGAGGTTCACGCCCAAGTCTATTTGCAAACCGTTTCTTCAATTGTCTCATTTATTGCTAGTTGAATGGCATCAAGGATTGTCTGTGGGTCTTTCCTTATTAAATGAAGTTTCAGCGCATCTGACTGGAGACCATCGATAAAAAAATGCCAACAAGTTGGTTTTCCGTATCAGTAGACGCAGAGGAAGGTTCCACCAAAGCATCTTCAGCCAGGTTTTAACAACCTATCGGCATAAAAACTGAACCGATTCGTGACGGTCCTGATGGAGTCCGCGAAGCAAAGTCCAAGCATGTTGGTGATCCTGAACGGAAGAGTAACGGCGGATGAGCTCCTTCTGTAAAGAGGCGAAGGTCTCGTCTGGAAATAACTGTGCACGGCGACGTAGATAGTCAGTGACAAGTGACTGAGATGATAAGAAGGCAACACGTTTGCGATCGGCATCAGTGGCTGATGGATCAATGAAGTAAATTTCTCAATGTCACGTAACCACTGCCGAAAAGTGGACGGATCGCCACAAAAAGGCTTAACAATGTTATTGATGTTGTGCAGATTTGCATTCTGTGTAACCAAGCTAAGGGTGGTAGCAATAGCTTGTAGAGAACTATTAGGAACTTCAGCGTTATCTGGCAATGGTTGACTCAACGCATGCTGTTGTTGCATGTCATGTATCTGCTGTTGTAATAACAGATTTTGTTTTTGGAGCAATTGTACTTGATTTTCAAACTGCTGTTGCATATTTGGATCCATCATGCATAAGCTGTACCACACCAAAAATGACAATCTCTGGTGTGTGAAAGTCACGGGCACGAAAAGTCAATCTATGTGACCGGGGAAGGAAGGAGTGACGGGAAGGAAAGTTGACGGCACCAAAAGTCAAGCTCGTGTGACAGTGTAGATCGTGATAGTGGATTTTTTGTGAAAGGGATGTTAAATCTGTATTTCACTTGAATAAGGGAAATAATCCCAAGACTTTCTTTGTAGGGGTTCTTCTGGAAGACTGGTTATTCACCAGAGGTGTTGCTTCCAGAAGAGAGGAACAACCCAGGTAATTAAGAGAACTCGTAAGGGCCTTTACGGTTTTAATATTGATCTTGAAGGGTTATATATAGTTCAGTAACTCAAACAGTCAAAGGAAACTTCAATAGTGCAGTTTACTTGAAAAGTCCAGTAGATATTAAAAAGATATCCTTTATTTCGTTTCGTTTCAACATGAGGAAAATGTGGCAGTTCGATAAGAATTTCTGGTGGGGGATAGTAAAACTGCCAGCTTTAGCCTCCAAGGCGAAAGGCTTACGGCTCCTCAATACTCTAGTCGTTTTGTGACATCTGTGGAAAATCCTAGCGAAATAAAATACGATTCGAGACTTTCAATTAAAACTAGATCGAACTTACTTCATGTGGAATAACACACAAACATAATCGTGGCAGGGGTTTAGATTTGGTTCACTAACTTTCCTGGTCGGTAGGAGATCTCTAGTTGGATATTAGTATCCAAACCGTAGGAGTCAAGGGCTTTTTCGTTCTCTAGTAGATGTAGCGCTAGGTTGCTCCAAACCTAAACTAAAAGAACGCCCTATGTTGGTTTGACCTCTAGCATTGAGTTACTGTCTCAAGCTCTCTCTGTCTGGTTTCTAAGATGCAATCAGTTTTTTATACTTGTCTAGTGCTATGGCTTGCCAGAGGAAGTAATTCCCATTGTAGTTTAGACCGGGAAAATTCTAATGATCGGACTTGGGGGCCAGGTGACAGATGAAATAATCTTTAACCTAACTTGCTACGAATCCCCTTCTCTAAACTTATTGTTTCTATGTGATGATGACCAACCATTGTTTAAAGTTCTCTCTAATCTAAATGTTTTCCCCGGTCTGACTTGTATGTAGGCCACACAAGGTTTGATGACATCATTGGGTTCATGTGTGTGTCATGACTGATGATGTCATTGATTCTTGACTAGTGATTTATTGATCTAACTAGTCATTAATAAAATGCTTTACTATAAGGCTAACAGTTGTAGCTACTTAGTAGTCTACCCCGTTACATACACACCTGTACTAGTCCTATTCAGTCCTATTCGGGAGGGACCAAAAGTGATCTTAACTTACCCTATCGACAAATATACGACAAAATGGGTGCTCGTTTTTCGGGAATTGAATTCTAATCTGAGGTCGAGCGACAAGGAAATGTCTATGTTTCCAGGGATTTTGGATCTGTAATCTATTATAGACTAGTAGAGTAAGTGTGATTGTCTCGTAGGTTTTGGTTATTTAAAAAAATATATATTTTCCCCTAGGACAAACGATCTGAATATTGACTTGCTGACCCACACACATATATATCTACTGTTTTTCCACAGATTATTGGAGTTAAACAATTGATTACAGGGTGGTTTTTTTGTCAGAATATGTTATGTACTGATTTTGTAATACAAAAGCCGCTGGTAAAGTTTGTTGATTGTACTAGCAATCACAGGGTTCTGAAGAAGTAGGTGGTGTTTGAGCTAAGCTAAGGCGTGCTTTCAGACATATTACGTCTTGTTTAATTTGCTCCTTTACCCTAACTGTCTACAGGGGTGAACTTGTAGTGGACTTAAAAATTTAAGGGGATTTTTTCTTCCTTACAAATTTTTGCAATAATTATTTTGTTTCCAATGTGGCAAACTTATTTTTCATGGAGTAGTAATCTTAACTACAATTTCTTTGGAATAGTTCGTCTGCATTAGATGCTTTTATTGCTGATTAATAGCAGCGATAGATAGACACTATATTATAGGACGGCGGTATCCCAGGTTAAAGGTATATAATCTTTTGTTTTGGTATTTCTCGTAAGTGGTAAGGAACCAAGTTATCTTTTGTCTTACTTCTTCTTCGGACAAGTTCTCAGTTTAGGCTATTTACTATGGCAGTAAGGGCAGAAACTTAGACCAGATTGCTCAGGGACGAGGCAATAAAAGAAGGTTTGGACGGAGACGAAGCGGAAAGCTTTTGTCAGGGACGAACTGGGAAAGATATGGACGATGAGAGAGGAAGCAGAAGAAGCTAGGAGGGAAAGAAGCGGAAGTTAGTTTATTACAGCAGAAGAGAGATGGATGAGGAAATGGAAATCCCGCAGGGCTCAACATGACGGAAAGAGAAAAGGAAAGACAGCGTGAGGAAAGACAGAAGGAGAGAAAGCATGAGGAATGAGAGAAGGAGAGACAACAGGAGGAAATGAGAAGGAGAGAACAGCACGAGTTAGCGCTTAAAGCTCTAGAAGTCCAAAGTCGTGGGGCTGGCCTCTACCTACAGCAATGGCAGAGTCTTCTCCCCATTTCTTCCGTAACTGTATCCTTCCAGCACTCATCTACTCATCCTCACCGCTATGTCTTTCGCTCTGAAATCTTTTTCCTTGTCCTAATGAGAAGATTGACACGTTTCCTAGAAAAAATTTTGAGAAAATTGCAACTCGTGAACGGTTTAGAAGATGTCGCGATGGTAATTAGAAGCTTCTCAGGCGTTTAGCTACAACTGGAAAGCAGCCAAAACAAGACAAACTATGATGTGTTGAAGGAAGGCATTACTGGAGCGCTTTTCAAATGAATGCTCGCAAATTTCTGCAAACTGTTTCGCAACAGCAGGAAGGAGAGCTCTGAATTTTTCAGCAGTTCTCGTCATCGTTTGAAGGGATACTTGACAAAGTGCCTGAGCTTTCACGAGCTCCCCTCTACCTATGAAGGTTTGAGGAAATTTGATATAACAGAACAAATAAAGAACACTTTGACAGTCTGCTGATTCGGCCCGGAGATTTCTAGCTGAGCAGGTGGTGCAAGAAAAGTTTGAAGACATCTTAGAAAGTCTGAGCGATATCACAATGCGCTGGCTGAACTACCGGCCACAAAACGTAAACCGACAGAAGAGCATTTTCGAAGACATAATCTAGACCAATCTTTCGCTCGTGCTTCTAATCAGAATAACCACAGAGAAACTGGACCTCAAAACCCCCCTCCAGAAAAAATCCAAGTTCTACAAAAACAAGTACCCCCAACCACAGTAAAATAGTATCTGCTCAACCCGACCGCCCTACATGAGTGCAGCGCGGCCAGAGAGAAGGATCAGCAAGGGTGGGGCAAAAGGATCGGAACCCTGAGCACGGGGAATTTCATGATCAGGGCGAGCACACTGAGCCTAAACGCATCGGATGCTTGCTAACAGTCTCGCAAGGACGGAATTATTGACAGTGATTCACCAACTGTTGGGAAAGAGACCCTCAACGCTGAGGTATGTTATTTTAACGGTTCTCAGTAACCTCTTGTTTATTTGACACGGGGGCTTTCTTATGATTGCAATTGATTTGCCAGAACACCTGGTTAAACCCGTCAAGAGACAGCAAGAGACCGTCCAAACTTTGTGGTGTTTCGAGTAAGAGTGATATGCACCTACAGGCGCTTCCCATCGGCATTGGCGGAGATGCCCACTCTGACTTTGTCAGAGGCGTTATCAAAGCGGCTGTTATGGATGACCCCATCTACCAGTCATACTTGGCGGGAGATACGTGTGTATTGGGAAACCGGAAGAGCCGATTGTGGCAGCAGTAACTACAAGAGGGCAAACCAAGAAGGAACGGGAGCCTGCGCCTAATTTGTTACCTATGGAACTTAAAGAAGCGCAACAAAATGGACCCTACTTTGGCCCCCTGCCTTTAGGAAATGCCCATGGGCTTAAGGAAACTAGACAGCCACGGGGCATTTTTTCTAAGGATGGGCCGTACTTTATCGCAGAACGGGCAAGCGGTGACCAAGGGTTACAACCAGCTCCTAGACAGGAAACATTACAGAAGCCAAGATCCTAGTAATGGGGCACTCTTTCCCTTCAGCGGGCATATGGGTCAGAACGCCAAACAAGGATAAACTACTAATTATTGGTGGCCAGGAGTAATATGATATATCAGGTAAGTTCAAATTCCTGTGCCCAGTCAGTGCCAACGTTGTAACACCCAAGCAAGGCCCACCCGCAGTCCACATGGGTGAATGCCAATAATGGGACACACCATTTGAAGGGTTGTGATCTGACATTTTAGGACCCCTGCAAAAGACTAAAGGAAGAACAGGTTTATCCTGACCTTAGTCGATACATGCACTTTATGGGCAGAAGCTATCCCGCTAACATGCGCAGATGCCAAGCATGTCGCAGAAGCCCTCGTGCAGATTTTCACTCGGTTGGGATTCCCTCCGCAAGTGTTGACGGATAACGGATCTCCATACCGAAACCTGTTGATGGATGAGATCGTTAAGATCTTGAGGAATAACACATCTACATAAAGGGCCCCTTTAATACTCCGTGCGGAATTGGCTCGTTGGAAACGTGTTAATGGAAACCTCAACATGCTGTTAAGTAAACTGGCACAAGTGAAACCTGAAGATTGGGATCTTCGTATTCCTGCGAGCTTTATTTGCTACAGCGAATCTCCTCATACTTCCACAGGATTTCCCGCCAGCCAACGCTTTTCTTCGGCAGACCCATTAAGGGCCCGCTGGAGCCCTTACTCAGGTCGCTGACAGACCGAAGGCTGATCGAGACCAGTGGTCTCAGCAAGTAAATATGTGTCGGATTTAAAGGAAAGGCTGAAACTAGGATGGGACTAGCAACGACAACTTTAAGCGAGCACGCCACAAGCACGCTAACCGATACAGGAAAGTC